>JASAOM010001037.1:1686-111057 GCA_030849085.1 Borovskyia barvae
GGGGGGGGGGGGGGGGGGCAAGAGGGCGGCGGCCGACCCACCCACCCACCCCCAACTCACCGACGCTTCCCTTTCTCCCTAGATGGGGCGTTCACCCATCGCAAGAAATATTCTCTTTGTGTCCGCATACACCGCTTCCCGATCCCGGTTGGCATCGATCACGTAACATCGCCCCTTCGCCTTATACGCCTCCACGACGGGGAGACACTCTTGCACGTTCACGCGAAAGCGATGCCGAATGGTCTCGGCCGCGTCGTCGTCGCGCTTCTCGCTGGCGTTGGCGCCACGTGCAAGAAGCCGCTCCTCCATCGTTGCCTCACTGCAGTCGTAGTAGATGATACCGGTGGCTGTGGCAATGCCCTCCTCGAACATGCGGGCCTGGTCCGCTTTTCGCGGGAAGCCGTCGATCACGTACCCCGCCGGGTTGGGGTGGTCTGCGATCGCCTGGCGTAACAGCTCCACGGTGATCTCACTCGGGACGATGTTGCCAGCCCGAATGAGATCGCCGATCTTTTGGGCGACCGCACTCGTGCCCGACCGCGCCGCCTCCCGAAGAAGCTCCCCAGCGCTGAAGTGGGTGTAGCCAAAGTCTTCCACGAGGTGAGCGCAGTTGGTGCCTTTGCCGGAGCCTGGCCCACCCAGAATAAAAAAAACTTTTGGTTTCGCACTCGTGGACATGTCGAACAGAATAGCACACGAAAGGAGGGAAGAATGGAGAAGGGAGAGAAGCGGGAAAGGCACGTGGAAAGGAGAGGATGAGCGTGTAGGAGACTACACCGAAATAATAATAAAGGTAGACAATGCGGGTAGGGGGGGATGGGGGAGAGGAGATATAAGGGTTCAGAGATTTAGCTTATGCGGATGTGCTAAAGGGGGAGTAAGGTGAGAGTGAGTAAGAGAGAGAGATGAAGGTTTTAGCTCTGCAGGAGGCCAGAGATGCACAAAGGTGCAACGGGAGGGGGGGTGCTAAAGAAAAGAAAAACGCTGTCTGTACGCGCGGCGGAGAAGGAAACCAAAAATGAGCAGCAGTGCAGTGTGGCCAGAGTTCGTAACGCGGGGTACGCGGAAGAGAAAGCAAAAAAAGAAAAGAAAGAGAGGGAAGTGAGAGGGAGCATGCTGCGGTGTGGGTGAAGGAGTTAATGGAGTCGTGCACTCGGCTTCTCTCACGTTGTCGTTGGAAACCACAACAACAAAAAAGAATTCCTCCCCGAAGGGTGAGAGAAGAGAGGAACAGGAAGGGTCGATGCACACGTGATCTCCGATACCGTTTCCTATCGCGGACGTTGTCGCTCCGCCCACTTCCCACGCCCCTACGCTTGAGTTTATGGGAGGAGAGGGAGGGACGCAGGCAGGCTGTTCAACCCTTAAGAAAAGCTATGGAGGTCCAGAGGCCACTCATTTCTTCATCAGCGAAGGTACACGCGAAAACACAGCGAGGGCCGTGTGTATACGGGGGGGGGGGTGGAAGGGATTGCAGCAGGCCTGTTGCTGTACAGATGTGTATTTCTCTGGCGACGCACGAAAGCAGAGAGCACCGCTTTAAGAGGCAGCGGGCAGAGGACCGGGAGAGGGCGCCGGAGGAAAGAAGCGATAGGAGATTATCCGTATCCCTCCTCCTCACCACCCCTGCTGCCCATCCCATCGCAACTTTTTTATGTCTGCGATAACGCCACGCTCCCATCATCGTCCTCGCCAGCGAACCTGAAACGGGGGTGAGGAGATTCTCTATCTATATAGATATGTGCATATGTATACATGTACACCGAATCGTAGAAAGGCCCATCTACGCGCCTACGCGAAGAGGGAAACGCCACCGCCACCACCGCCAAAGCGTAAAAGCCAGAGCCGAGTAGCACGCGTGACGTGCCCCTCGATGTCAGAGGGGGAGCCAGCCATACCAAACAGCGCTGTCTACACCCCCGTCCATCGCGTGGAGGACGAAGAGAGGGGGGGGAGGGGTCAGCGGCATCGGTTTAGGCAGCGTAAGCGGTCGCCCGGGCACCGATACCGAGGATCGAGGCCGAGATCGATGATCGCCTCCTGCACTGTTGGCCCAACCGCACGGAGAATGGCGGCCTGCCGATCCCACTCACGTCCCTTCGGCCACCGCCGCAGCGCTTCCGAGCGCCGAAGTGCCTCTGTGGTGGGAGCGACTTCGTCCAGGAACGGCTGCACAACCACTGCCATGGTCTCTTCGTCCGCCTCCTCGCCGTCTTCATTGACGCTGGTATGCGCACCGACAGCATCCCTCGCGGCGGATACGTGGATGGGGGCGCACACGTGACCGCCATCTAGCACTGAGAGTCCACCAGCCTCCACCGCTTGCCGGTGCGCTGCAGCCAGTGGCGCCACCGAGAGAATAAGTTGGTTCCACATACGGTGCTCTGTTGCCTGCAGCCGAGCTGCCCGCTCCTCGATACTGTTCAAGAAGGCGTCGGGCACTATTGCGTTATAGTTGTGCTCCAGAGGATCGAAGGTGTCTCGATGCTCAGCATCGCTTAAGCTGTCTAAGACGACCTGCGGTACCACGTCCCGCCCAACCTCTTCTCCGCCGGAGGCAACGCCTCCGGCCTCGTCCATGCAGCGGAGGAGTGCATCGACGAAGCTCTGGCGAGAGGCGTGTCGAACACGCCGTGCGTCGATGCGGAACTCTCGGGCTGCCGGGGGCCGGTGATGGTGATGGTCTGAGACACAAATGGTGGGGACCGGCTGACGACACCACCGCGCGCACTGAGCAGAGTACGATGGCGGCAGCGTATAGCGAGGGTTGGTGCGGTGACCATAGCCCGGACGCCCTGCCGGTGCGATGGTGGCATCTTCGGTGATGAGGGATTGTGGTCCAACGCGGTGCGACAGCTGCGGTCGACCCCCGTCCTCCTGGGGAAGGAATGTTGGCGGGCAGGACGGCACCCGGCTGCCAACGCCCACTATCGTATTTTGAGGGCGCTGCAAGCTGGAATGGCCTGCCCGCAGTGCAGCTGTCAACGAGCGTCCCGCGCGCAGCTTCTTTTTCATATCACCATCACAGGCCGCTGAACTGCTGGCCTCCCCGCCGTCACCAACGCCGGGGGCTCTTCGTGTCGGGGGATGCGGAGCCGGAGGTGGCGGCGGTACGCCAGAACTCTGCGATGTGGTCTTCGGGGTGGACCGCTCGCCGCTCACGGATGTCTGCGGTGCCGTTGCCGAAGGGCCCTGCGATGGCTCAACGTCTCCTTTCCTTCTCTTCGGCAGAACACGGTGCGGCTGTGGAAGTGGCACAAGGCCCACGGGGTCACCAGCAGCGCGGGGAGCTCGCAAACTCTCACCTGACGTCCCCGTCTGCCCCGGTGTGGCGCTGGTCTTTTCATCGGCAGCTGAAGCGCACGCTGATCGCTGGAGCGAACGCCTATGTCCACGTCGCACCTGTGGTGCAGGGCGGGTGTCAGTGGTGGCCGGGAGGGTTGGCGGAGGACGAGGGGCAGGAGAGGTGGCGTCCATGTATGCGCGCACGACGCTCGTGGCACCTGGATAGGCGCGGATGCGAGGGTGGAAGTCGTACGGGATTTCCCACGACGCGCGAACCTCACGCGACGCCTTTCGTGGCATGGCCAAGGCCCGCTCCCCGCCCTCAGTAAGTGCTCTAAGAAAGGTCAGATGTCTCTCTCTCTCTCTCTTTATGGATAGATAGAGAGGAGAGAAGGGCCTGTTGCGAAGAGAAAATCGTGGGGAGTCGGGAGAGAGGAGGAAAGAGAGAGGAGGTTGCCCAGAGGACATAGCGGAAAAGGGAAGATGAGACAAAGAAGAGGGGGGAGGGAGGAAGCCTTCCCCTCCATGCGGGACCACGCCCGTCTTAGCGTACGGCTTTTATGTGTTTCTTTATCACCTACACACCTTCTCTCTCGCCTGGTCATCAGCCACCACGGAAGGAAATTCCTTTTTTATATAAGACAGACCAAAGAAAGCGCAGCCTCTGATGTTAGATGGCGCTCCTCAGCCCTCGCGCCTCTCCCTCCCCCCCCTTGGCGCACCAATCGCAATGCAGCACGGACACGGTGGCGAAAGCAGTGTTGCGATGGTCAGCGGAGGAGAAGAGAGAAGCAATCAAAGAGAGAGAGAGAACTCAACTTCATCCGTGAAAGAATGGCAATATCTAGTGCTCTAAGGAGAGAACCTCACAAAAGTGAAAGAATGCAAAAGGAGAGAGGGGGGCGAAGGGTAGGAGGGAGGGAGGTATAAGAGGAAATGTAAACGTACCCGCCCCCCCTCCTCCTCCCCTCCCTCGAACACACACACACACACACACACACAGGGCATCAGTAGTTGCTGCTGCTGCGGCGGCGGCGGCGGAATTTGATAACAATGGAAAGCGAAGGCATCTAAAGGAGAGAAGGCGGCAAGTAGGAGGAGCGGGGAGGAGGAACGGGGAGGCGGCTCTCCCACAGGAAGAGCTCCCCCTCCTCCCCCTCCCCCTCCCAAGTTTATCATCTTACGGGTTACCTCCACTCTCTTCTCTTCCTTCAACACACACCCCCACACACACCCACAGCGCGTCCTCTCTCATGACCGTCCAAAGTGGTTGTGAATGATGGCGATGGCGGGACTACCGCACATTACTGGCATGCCCCACCATGAGGATGGCTGCGAAGCCGAGACGCTCGGCGGGGCACCCCCCGCCTTCGGCCAGGATGCGTCCGCGGTAGCGGTGGACGGGCCACAGAGGCGGCAGTGTGGAAGCCCACAGGGAGGCCGCACCGTCCCTCCATTCTTGACCGCGTTGTGCAGCAGGTGTGCCATCACGTCGTCGACGGTACGCAGATCAGCACGCACATCTATTGCATCTGATAAAACGGGCGCGGGTGCCGCTAATGTCCCAGGGTCGTGTGGAGAAGCAGTGGATCCACCGGGGGCATCCGTTGCGCCGGTATCAGTGGACGGTGCAGCAGCAGCTGGGGGTGGAGCGGCACCTTCGCTGGCGACCGTCTCGCGGCCCTGTGTGTCAGCTCCGCAGAGAAAGCAGTATCGGCCTAGCACCATGGAGGGTCGCTTTGTAACATCCCCGGCCATGGGCGGGGCCTCATGGGGAGCAAGCGGACATGTCGTCGTGGTATACGTCACGCCGCCATCTGTGGAGGCCGCCGTGATGCGGAGTCCACACGTTGGGCAGAACACAAAGCCGCAATTACGATCGACATCGTGTTGCTCAGGGGTGCAAGGTGCGTTGCAGACACCTGGCGGCGCGGTCGGCGCAGTTGAAGTCCCGGACGCCCCAAGTGGTACAGCGGAGTTGGGAGACGCCTCAGACCTCGAGGTGGCGAGGCCTACATTTGATGCCGCCGTCTGAGGAGTTGGATGCGACGCGGGAAGTGGCGATGAAAACGACGTGGAGTCACCCGCATCACCGACGCCTAACGGCGCAGTGGTGATGGTGGTGGTGTCCGGTGCATTCGCCGACGCCCTCCGCGGCTGTATGATGGGGATGGAGGGCAGCATGAGCTGTTCCGCTACGAGGTCTTGCGACCTGCCGAGACCTAGGGTGCAACGAGTCAGGTCCTCCATGGTCAAAGGGGGCACAACAATCTGCAAATAGGGGTTGCTGCTGTTGTCAGCCGCACAGCTTGCGGCGACGTAAGAGCCAGCTAGCGGCATCTGGTACGGGGAGGGGCGCGGAGCGACCCCATTTCCTCGACGAAGACGGAGGCCTTCGCTTCTGCGCGAGCCGCCCCACGGCAACACCGACGAACTCGCAGCAGCCCGACGCGGGGGTGGGTGTGGATTCCATGAAGACCGCTGTGGCGGTTCACAGTCGCAGGGCCGCTCTCGAGTGCGGTACACGACAGTGCCATCTACATTCACCTGCTTCGCGATGTCACCGTGCACGCCATAGCGGCAATACCACGGAATGGCAGAGGTCATTCAAGAAATGACGACCGGGTGCGCCAGAGAGACACGTGATGCTGATAGGGGTAGAGAAGTGTGTGTGCGTGGGTGTGTCGTGTCTTTTGCGTGTGTCAGCGTTCGGGAAGCGGCGCCGAGGAGTACAAGGGGTTGGGGCAGAGAGAAGAAGAGAGGAAGTGAAGAAAAGCACGTACGCCGCATACTGGAGGGAGAGACAGAGAAGAGAGAGGGGTGGTGGGGCAGCTTGCGAAGGGAAGGGGATCAGCCAACTTCCCATCTTCGACTTTAGCTCCCTCCCCCCCCCTCTGTCTCTCTCTTGAAGCTGAAGTTTGCCTTTTCCCCTTCGCCTTGACCACGGGGGCACATAAAGCCAAAAATACGGGGAGGAGAGAGGGGGGGGGAGGGGGAAGACCTCCTCGCCCTCTTACACGATACGCACACACACAAAAGGGGTGGGACAAGGGAGACGCGCGGGTGGTGCGGGAGTGAAGCAGGTTCGGCCGATGGACATCGATGCATCTGTTATAGTCCCTTCAAAAGTCCGCTCTTTTCTCCCCCCCGGCTTCTTTTTCCACGGCTTTTTGCACGAGAGACACGACCACGCGGATGATGTATACGTGCCGGGAACCCACCACTGCACTATCACGGCTGCTACCAACATCACAAGGGAGAGGCTACGAAAAAAGATGGGGGGCCTTCTATTTGGTGATGCGGCGCACGCGGGAGGTGGGGGGGGAGTTACCGAACTGCAAACGCTGGCCAGAGAAGTCCGTTGTATAACGCCGGAACGCACGTTGCCCGATCACGCGACGTGCGCACGAGTGCAGTGCTGTGGCGTAAGTCATCGATGTTCACCAAGATGAAGCGGTATTCCTCGGCACGGCCGCCGTTGCGATGCCCTCGGAGCTTCAAGGCCTCGACAACGGAGGCGCTGTTGCTGCGCACGACTCGCCCCTTGGAAGGCGCGTTGGCGTCTCGTGAGAATGTCTTGGATGCGGCGCGGTGGACAGCGTAATAGTCCATGTCCATCAGAAGAAGTCCGAGCGACTCGACGGTAGCGACAACGCACGTGCGAAGTGCGACCTCGAAACGAGCGTGACTCTCTGTAGTGGCAAAGGCCGACGGCAAAGGCGGGCAGGTCCTCGAAGCAGAGTCGGAAAGGTCGGTAAGACGGAACAGCGCCCAGTGCGTCGCCCAGTCGTGGGTCGCCACCGTTGCGAACAGCCTTGAACTCGCCGATGCACTGCGGCACCCTCCTCTATGTCGTCTGGGGGAATCCCTCAGAGATGTGCGCAGAGAATGAGGGGACTTGTATTGATCGAGGTTCTGCTCCTGCAGAAGACGATGCAGGTCACAATTGGACAGCGTCACACGCTCCAGGGGTCGCAGGAGCAGCCGAGCTACACCGGTGCGGAGCGTCTGCACCACCACGAAGAGGTCGTGCTCCGGTGGGGGGACAAGGGCGTCAAAGCCGTCGTCGCCGAAATCGTTGCTCGGACAAGGCCGCATGGAAAGGGGCATCGGGCGCCGCCGCCACACGACATCGCCCACGCCGACAGCGAATCGGTAATCCCCGTTGTATCGCTGCAGCAGCGGCAACGGCACCGAGGCAGCAGCGAGGCGTCTATTGAGAAGTTCCGCATCCGCGTAGGGCACCAGGTGACCGTCTGCGACGACTTGCCGCTCCAGCTTAGCGTCGTACTCCTCGCCATAGGTCCACGCAAGCAGCGAGGCACCAGGAGGGATGTCGGTGGTAACAATGAAAAACGGAACGGTGACGAAGCAGCTGCGCTCCTCGAGAAAGATGCATTGGATGCGCCGACGCGGCGGTCGGCGCCGCCCCTTCGGTGGGGCAGAACCATGGGCAGCAGCGGCACTGCACGCTGTCACGGCGTTCCGCTTCCCCGCTGTCGTGGAAGACACCGTCTTGGCGGCAGGTGCGCGGTATTTGGCATCGACCGTGCGTTGCACCTCCTTTACCGGCGTTGTCATCCCTCGCTTCGTGTTCAGCGAGCGCCTGGATCGGGTGTCACGACCCACCGTTGCCGCCCCTTCCCTTCGCGCTTGCACAGCACCTTTAATACGCGCAACGGTGGTATCGGCACTCGGTGTGGAAGGAGAAGTGGACGGCTTCTCCACCTCAGATCGTCCGCTCACAAACTCGCTCGGCACCGACAGCATGACCGAGCAAAGCTCGACGTTGCCAAAGCGCGAGATGTTGTAGCGATGGTTGATGTAACGGGTGAGACCCTGACCGAAGCACACGCCGTGCCTTCCCAGTCCTAACGCGTAGGTGTCGTCCGTCATGAAGGAGAGGTCTTCTTCCTCCTCCTGCCCCTCCTTCGCCATGAGTGGCGGTGGTGACGAGGAGGAGATGGGGGAGGAGGTCCCGATGGCGTCGGTACCGCTCACCCCCGACGTACTGCCTGCACCGCCTTTTCCGCGGACACCGTCGACCCGCAAGGCGCGCTCGCTGACGAGCTTCTCCACTTTCCTGGTGGCAACAGACGGCCCACAGTACAGCAGGCAGGTGCCGTAGGGTAGCCAGGCCGTCGCCACGACACCCTTCTGCCCCTTCCCAAGCTCGGGTGCGTCACCAAGACGCACCAATGTGAAGGGGAATGCCGCTTGTGCGATGGAGCTGGCATGTCGTCTCCCCACGCCGTGGTAGTAGGTCAGACCGTCGGGCCACTCCGGAAACTGCCGAACACCGGCGTAGATGTCCCCGACGAGACCGCTGCACTGGCTGCTGTTGTCATTGCCCTCTCTATCATCATCATCGTCGCCTGCAGGGCGCGCAACGCCGTCGCCGCACCCGGAGCGCCGGTTGAGCTCACCATAGCAGCGCCGGTACCACGCAGCCTCATCAAGGCACCTATAATACGACTCCAGGGAGACGTACACCTCATCGCCTTCTTCGAGTCGGTTGGTGCACATCACCGCCAGCAACGTCGCCCGTGGGAACGGAGAGGCACCTGGGGATGCCCTGGCCACCCACAGATCTTCCCCATCGTCCTGCACGGCCTCCTGATGCCGTACCGCCGCGGTCGAAGACGTCAACGGCACGGGAGGAGGAGGGGCTTCCCGTCTGTCCAAACCGTCGGGGAGGCCGTAGTGTAAGGCGATACAGCGCGCGTTGGCACGCAGGTACGGTTCCGCTACTCGAGGAAGCCTCGCAAAGGACGGGTATGGGGAGGAGGCGGAGGATGGCGGTGGGAGATCCACCGAGGCTGCACCGTGGGCTTGCTCCGCCGCCTGCATGTACCGCCGCCACGCGTCGTCCAGTTGTTGCTGTTGCACGGCGTAGAGTACCTCCGCACGGTCGATGAGTTCGCTGAACACGGCGTCCCCTTCTATAGCTAGTACGGAATGACGCGAGAATGATCGTTGCACCCGCACCAACTCACTGACACGGTGATGGTCCGCTCGAGAAGCGGCTTGTCCACTGGGTACCGGGACTTTACGGACGCCGATCATGCAGATGCTGCGGCCCCTTCGCTGTGCCCGCTCTGCCTCCTCCGCGGAGAGCCCCAGATACGCCTTGATGAAGGAGCCGTAGCGCTGGCTGTGGAAAGCTACGCGAGACTGCCGCACGCCTGGGAGAGCAGAAAGTGGAGGCGGCAGTGGATGGGGCCAGTAAGTGTCTTCCTCAGTTTTGATCGTGTTGTCACCCACCATACCAAAGGAGGGTTCGGCAGTGGCATTGCTGGGCCGTGGGCCGTGGGCCCTGATGGCAACGGAGGGTACCGCGTTGGTGCTGCCATCGCCTGTCGCCTCCGCATATTCAGGGCTACCGTCGCCCGGTTCTCGCGTGCCCTCCTCATCCTCGCACTCGGCAGGGTCTACATCGAGCGGAACGTACTGCGACTGCTGGGCATGATGGTCGTCGGTGCGGCCCGTACGATGACCACCGTCGTCCTCCTCCCTATCGTTGGCGTCTTCTTCCGCTGGTTGTCGGCGCGTGCCCGCCTCGACCCGGAGAGCGCCATCGTCGGCAGTAGCGTTGCTGTGATGTGAGCCGTTTCTCGAAGCGGTTGTCCCCACCGGGGAGGCGTACAAGGCGAAGAAGTCGTCGGGCAGTACCTGCGTCTGACCCGACGTGTACAGAGTGGCGTCGCCGTCGCCGTCATGTGGAGTGCCAGCGACGTCCGTGGTGGCCGTACCCACCACAGCCGTCCCGTCACTCTCGTGCGTCGCCAGAGTGGTCGGTTCTGCTAGAAGCGCTAAAGCAAGCTTCTCCTCCACGGCGCCGCCATCGGTTCCTCCACGGCCCCCTCGTCGGATGGTGTGACCCACAGAATTCCACATCGTGCCATCGCATGAACAGCAGCCGGCAGTGGAGAAGGGGGGGAGCGCTCAAGAAATCAAGAAAACGGGGAGAGAGGGGGGAGGGGGTAGACAAGGGAGGCGAGGCTTTCCATATGATCGCCTGTAGCGGATGTTCATCGAGGCGGGGGCCGTCCTTTTCTCGTTCTCTGTGGGCGAATGCGGTGCGGAGGGAAGGAGAGAGAGAGAAGAGAGAAGGGAGAAGGTAGAAGAGAAGGGAGGAGGGAGGAAGGAGGGAGAGGAGCATACCCCTCTCTCGCTCTTTCTCTCTCTTTCTCTTTCGTCATCGGTGAGGAAGGCCGGCACACGAGGGAAAGGAATATCTCGAGAGGGAAGCGGGTGGGGGGTCGGTGCGTGCCTCTCGACTGGTCACCACCATCACCCCACCCCTCTCTCTGGATTGGGGCGATGATATGCAGCCACCACCACCACCACGCCGCTCGCTTCCCTTTCTCCCTCCGCATCCCCAGCATTGAGGCTTCCAAAGGGACGGAGATGAGAGAGAGAGAGAGAAAAGAGCAGCGAACGCACCCTGCCCCGTGCAGACATAAGGGGAAAGGAAAAGGAGAGGAGGAGGAGTAGAGCGTCACTGCTCGCCTTCAACATCCGCCAACTCCCTTCCGATCCCCCTGCGGTGCACCCCACACAAACCACGGAAGAGAACGTAGGACGTGACCGGACCTGCGACGAGCCTCGAGTGGGCCGTACCATCATTGAATCCGTTTTAGAAAAAAAGAAAGGGCAAAAGCTCTTCTGCCGAAGCGGGCGGGTCTTACCCGCCACGACGCCAGGCGAGAGTGCGTTGGCCGGCATGCTCTTTGCTATATAGATGTGTGCGTGTGTGAAGGTTGAGAGGAAGGCGAAACAAGGGAGGGAGGGAGGAAGGTCAGCGGGGGTGAAGACTCTTCGGATTTGTTCTGTCAGGAAACTCTGAAGTGAGAGTAAGCGCAGCGCACCCGTGACAGGCACACCCTGATTCAAGGGAGAAAGCGTGGGGGGCCTTTAAGAAAAAAAAAGTGAGCCCCTGTCCACTCATCATCAACTACACTCTCCGCACTGTTGAGAGTTTTACTCATCATCGAGGAACATCGATGTCGGCCGTGTCGTCGTCATCGCGGACGTCGTGGGTGACGAAGCTTCGTTGCCTCGATCTTGGGGCCCCGCCGTCACACTGGTGAAGCCACGGCCCGCACGCTGGCGGCGGTCCAGGCTCAGACTCGCCCCATCTTGCTGCAGCAGCTCCACCTCGCGCTGTATACGATACCGCTTGATGTCCGAAGTACTATACTTTTCGGGGTCCATGCCGTGCTTCTTGAACTCGGCGATCAAGACGCGCTGCAAGTAGTCCTCCAGACTTTCCTCCTCCGCTGGGGCGCGGACGCGATAACCGAGCTTGCGGAGGCACGTCGCCATCGCTTGGCACCGCTCCGCGAGCGATAGCGCGGCTCCTGCAGCGGCCGGCGACGGGGCTGAGGAGTCGTGAGGCAGCGGCTGCACCTTTCGCGCGAAGGCACCCGCTTCCTCCTGACGCACTTTTTTCATCTCCGGCTCCCCTTCGGAGTCGTCCGAGTCATCCTCGTCGTCGTCCTCCTCGTCCTCGTCCTCGTCGTCGTCGTCGTCGTCCTCGTCCTCCTCCTCGTCCTCATCCCCTTCCTCATCACTTTCGCTATCGTCATCGTCGGAGTCATCATCATCAGAGGTGCAAATTTTATCGGCCTCGTCACCGCCAGCAGCCGCAGCTGCAGTTTTCGCAGCCACTGCCACCGTCTTCTCCTTCTCCGCCGTCAGCTTGGCGATGGTGTCACTGATGAAGGACGCACGGCTTGACAAATACGCCTCCGGATACGTCTCTGCATACTTGCCGCGAAGAAGTTGCTGGACTACGGGAGTAGGAAGTGTTTTGCTACTGGGCAGGCGGTGCACCATCAAACGGAGCAGATCGGTGAGCTTCGCATCGAGCTCAGCCTCCGAGGCCGTGCCAGTCGAGGACATTTTTTTATCTCTTACCTTTTTATTTTATTTCTATGATGGCTCCGTGGAAGAGAGGAGAAGGATAGTGGGGGAGAGAGAGAGAGAGAGACAGAACAAGAGCGAGAGCAGCGCGCAAGGAAAGCGAGAAGGACGTGCGAACCACACCAAAAATAGTTAACGAATAGAAAATGAGTCGGTGCGTTAGTCGAGAACTCCACGCACCATCGAGACGAGACCAAAAGGGAGAGTGAGAGAGAGAGCCGGAGGGGAGGGAGGGAAGAAAGTCGGTCGGCGCGAGTTCGCGGGTTTTTATTGAGGGTGTGGGAGAGAAATGAGGAAAATTGGCTTGCAACGCGAATGGTCGAAGCAACCGTGCCTTCTTCCGCTTTTTTTCCACTGCTCGTGCTGCTGCTCCCTTCTTTACCTCTCCTGCCGTGGTTACCCCTTTTTTGTGGTCCGCAACGCCGTTGGATGAGATATAGATCTAGATATGTGTATGTAGAGGGAGGGAAAGAGGTGGGGCAAGAGGAAGAGAGACGGAGTCGATGTTGGGCAGTGTTGTGAGTCGGAAGAGAGGGGGGAGAGAGAAAGTCAACGATGGGAAGGCCTCTTGAGTGGTGCGGGTGAACGGAAGCGGTGTGTGATCGATCCAGAATGCCATGCAGAAATACCCATGGGGAAGGGAAGGAAGAGAGGGGAGAAAGAGAAAGGTTGGTCGGCAGCAGGCATCGTCCTTGCATGGGTGCACCACCGTACTACGTGTACACATCTTCTCCTTCCTTTCTATATATGTGTGTGTGTCTTTTTTCGAAGGAGGTGCATCTTCTTTCACCTACTCAATGAAAGAACAAAGAGGAAAGGCACGAGGATCGGGACGGGAAAGCCCACGGAAACGTGGCAGCTCCCCTCTTCCTTCTTCCTTCTCCCCACCCCCCACCTCCGCCCACGCCGTGTGAGGCTTCGATCCCTCCCTCTGGAGGACATGGGCCGTCCTCGCAATCGAAGTCATGTTCGTTCACTGCCGGGGGGTGGGATAGCCCCCCACATAGACAAACACTCGGGCACACACTCTCGCGCATCATTCCTGTACGCGGCGGACGGCGCAACCTTAAAGATACTCCCAACTCCAATCCACTAACCTGCGATGTGGCGCGAAATACAGTGAGACAAGTGTCGCTCGAAGGGTTGCACCCAGGTTTCTCTACGTCACCGCTGCCGGTACAAAATTGCGTGGAAACGCAGCAGAAAGGGGGGAGGGGGGGGGAGAGGAGGGCCTCATATAAAAGGCCAAGACACACACACCCTCCTTCTCCCATCTCCAGCCCCGGACGCTTCGTACGTTGTGCTGCAGAAGTTGAGGGGCTTCCGCAAGGCATTCGAATTCGAGCAAGTCGGGGAAGCGAGGAAAGAGGGCGTGTCAACTGGAGAGATCGAGATGGGGGGGAAGGGGGAGGGGAGGCCGGGGCGGGGAAAGAGGGAGAAGAGCAACGCTACCTAAACGGAAGGAAAAGAGGAGGAGGAGGGAAAAAAGTGAGCCCTCGTCCTCCTCTCTCCCTTCCTTTCCCCCCACCACAACCACCACCATCCCTCACGATAGCCCCCACACCTCCTCATCACCGTTCTCTGGGAGAGTCTATCAGCCTTGTGTAGTGGCTCTGCAGGGATCCCTCACAGCTGCGGACGCATCGGCCTCAGCGCCTTCAGATCGAACAAATCATCCACATCCGCTCCGAGCGAAGCGGTTAGCGCATGACCCCGTACCAAAACACTACCGGAGCCACTGCCCGTTTTCTCCTGTCTGTCGCCAACACGACCTGCGGTCCCCTGCGGTGCCGCGGCAGCATCACCGGGTAGCCCGACGGCAGTGGGCCGTGGTGAGGATGGCACTGCTGTATTGAGAGGGGTTGTCATCTCTGCCGGGGGTGGTGTTGTGGCAAGAGCAGAATCAGTAGCGAGCCACATCGCCGCCGCCGCCGTTGTCGCGCCGGCCGCGGCGTTGTCGGAGGCCGGAGGAGAGACAGAGGAGGAGGGAGGGGATGGTAGCCCAAAGAGAAGCTGCAGCGATGGCGCGGCGAAGGCCTTCGGAGGGACGGCGGCGCCAGCGGATGCGGCCGAGGATGACACGGAGAGGAGCTCGAGTCGGGATGGGCAGTTGGCATCACCAGCCGATTCCCTCGACCACACGTGCCCGCGGGGGGCGGCGCTCGCACGAGGCGTCCAATCGGGGGAGGGCAGAGGGGCACCGCCCGAAACCACCCGCGTAGCCGCCGGCTTCTCTCCCTCCTCCGCACGGCTGCCATCGGTGCGAGAGCACAGCGACCCCTCGCCCGCGACGGCGCGGCCCGTGTGCACCGGGGGCAGCGAAGGGGTGGCAGAGTCCACTGCGGCGAGCCGCGCCCGCAACTCTTTCATCTTGCGCTGCAAGGCGTCCACGAGAAGATCTTTACGGGTGATGATCCCGACCACCGCGTCTCCGTCCACAACGACCATGTGCCGGAGTCCCATCATACGAAACGTCTGATACGCCATGTGCAGATTAAAGAAGGGGGGTATCACCCACGGGCTGCGATTGACGATGAGCGAGAGGTCGAGGACCGGTGGTAGACGTTGCTCACGGATGGAAGAGCTGGAGGGGGCGCCATCAGGGGCATAATCTGGGATGTGCGTGCGCACCCAGTCGAACCTGTCGGAGGTGTCGAAGAAGAATCGATTTTTCTGTTGCATCCACTGCGTCCACGTCAGCCTGCGAATGGCACAGATGCACGGCGTCAGTCGTCCCCCAAAGCCGTCGCTGTCCTTGTCTGAGAGCGGCACCACTGCCGCCGCGGTACCCGCAGGGGTAGGGGGGGGTACGTAGTCCTGCAGTGGCGGCAAGGTGAGGTACACCTGGAGATCCTCACGTGTGACGAGGCCCAGGAATTTAAGCCGCCCACGAGTCGACACCGCCGCCTCCGGGCTCGCAGGAGCGCCGTTTGGGGAAAACGCTGTACGATGACTGAGCTTCCCACGGTCGTCCCCGAGGGTGACGAGCTCCTCGACCACAGGAAAGGCATGATGAGTGGTGTCTCGCAGCGCTGCCAGCACCACCGCCGTCCGCTCCCGTCTTCGCAGCGTCACCACCTCCGGCGCCATCACATCCGCTGCCGTCAGCTGCTCAAACCCCGGCCGCACCATGTTGGAAGGAAGATAAGGAACGCTGTCCATGTGTAGCATCTGGTGATAGAGCGGCTCGCTGAGCCAGTCGGCGGTGGACTTGGACAAGATGATGGCGACCATGACGGGGAGGAGGTAGTGCAGCTCCGCGGAGAGCTCCACCATGATGACGCAGATCGCCATGGACATGCGTGAGGTGCCTGCAAGGAACGCGCCGGCGCCGATCAGCGCGAACACGCCAGGATCCATCCAGGCATCCGCGTCCGCGTAGCCACGCGGCACCCCGGGCACCGGGCGCACCCCAATTTCAAACAGCACCAGCCCAAACAGACGCCCGAAGACAGCCCCCATGACGAGGCTGGGCACCACGAGGCCACCCGACACTGACGTGCCGCTTGTCGCACACGCGAAGCCAAAGTATACCACGAAGTAGACGGCCAGCGTCATCGCAGGGAACTCTCCCGCTGTCTGACGAGAAAAAAGGTGGCGGATCGTGTTCTTGCCCGATGCCATGGCGAGCGTCCCGAGGGGGGAGTAGGTGTTCCGCCGGGTGCAGGTATTGTTGAACAACCGACCAGCATCCTCCGTGCCCCATACCGGCACTGTTTCGTTCACATATTCGATGCCGTGCAGCGCTGCACAGCTGGAGAAGATCGCGAGGACGTACATGGTCGTGGAGAAGACGACGCCGAGGATGACCGGCTCCAGAAATCGACGCCATGGATGTGGCCGCAAGACGCGACGCCGCCACTTGATGAGCATGAGGTTCAGCTTGGTGAAGAAGGCGGCGAGGGAGCCGACGATGACGCCGAGGAAGAGGGACGGCACAATAGCGACAAGATTCAGCGGGATTTTGAGGTTCACCTCAAAGAGGACGGCAGCGGCGTTGGAGACCCATCCCAGCAGGCGGCGGTCCTCCACGATGGAGTTGATGATGGTGCTGAAGGTGAAGCACAGCATCGTCGCCAAGAAGATTTGTCCGCTGGTGCTGTGATCCCAGAAACTGCTCACCTCTTCCATCACGAAAAGAAGACCACCGATCGGGGCCCCGAAGGCCACAGACACCCCACACGCTGCCCCGGCAGTGATGAAGTCGCGTCGATCCTTGTGGTTGCGGAAGCTCTGAAAGAATGAGGTCTGGAATCCCAGGGTCCGACTGCGGCCCTGCGTCATGCCGGCGCCAGTGATGGCGCCGAGGTGGATCAGCGGTGCCTCCAACCCCACTGGGAGCCCGCCCGCCACCGCGCACACACACGAGATCGCTTTGGCGACGAAGGTGCGCAAATTCATCGCCTTGCGGAGATGCACGCCGTTGAGGTACGCCATGATATCGGGTATACCCCCACCGGAGGCCGCCAGCTCGAAGAAAACGACCGCGCCGGCCGCGATGCTGATCAGCACGGCAGAGCCGAAGACAGTGTAGAGGAAGCCTCCTATCACGCCCACAAAGCGGTTCGAGCTCTCGGTCATGATGCGGAAGAGGGTGTCGGCGCGGTAACTCTCGAGGAAGTCCACTGCGTAGGAAACCACGGTGGCGACTACACCGACCGAAAGGGCGATCAGGACATGCAGTAGCCATCGCAACGCGATGTGGCGCTCCTCTCTTCCAATCGGAAGCACTGCGAACCCGTTCTCTGCGCTGCGCTCAGCGGCCGTGTTGGCACGGCGAGGATGGGGAGGGATCGCGGCGTCCTCGCGGCGAGTCGCGGTCGCCGGTAGATCGGCACCGGCCCCGTTCAGGCTTGGCTCCGGTGCAGCATCGCTGTCCTGGGCAACATGGTAACTGCGGTGCTGGTAACTTTCTCGCAGAAACTCCACATAGGCATCCGGGTACGACTTATAGTAGTCGAAGCTCTCGAAGCTCGCTTGCTTTTCGAGCTCCACTGGTGTCAAGCCCTCGGTGTGCATCGTATTCGGGTTGGCAGTTTCACGCAGCTCCCGCCAGAACCACTGTAGCCAGCTCTCCTGATAGTGGGGCGGCGACGCCGTCACGGCGTCGGGGGACTCTAGCGTCTGCAGCTGCATCCTTTCGCGTCGATGCCATTACACTTCTGTAGCGCAGATCGCCGTTGCTGGTCACACACACACACACCTTTCTTTTGCCACTTTCGAGAGTTATACGTACCCCACACACACACACGCGAACGTTCGTTTCTGTTGTTCCGCTTCCTCGTCCTCAGCGATCGGCTGCGCGGCGGTGGTGGCCCGCTGTCACTTTCGTTCGATAATTATAGATGTGCCTAGCCCGTCCTTCCCAGCCTGTCCCTCTTCCGAGTTGAACAAGGAGGTGAGATGGAGGCACCAGAAGCCGGCCAGCCACCAATGGAGGGAAAGAAAAGAATACACGAGGACGCTTGCCGTGAGAAAGAGAAGCCACCGCCGTCGGCGATTCAGTGGGAGAGAGGAGAAGGTGGAAGAGAGGGAAAGATGAAGGAACAATTCATATAGAAATATATATTGAAGACCGCGTACGTGGGGAGCTAAAGGAGGGGAGAGAGATGTCGCTGAGGACGCCCGCAATAGGTGGCACCCCCTTGGAGAGGGTAAGCAGGGAGAGGGATAGAGAGAGAGGGGGGGGAGGAGAAGCGTTGTAGCTCACTCTCTCTCCACCCTCAAAGGGGAAAGAAAACGAAGAAAGAGTTCCGGGAGAGGTGGAAGGGGGAGAGAAAGGGGGGGAGGAGGGGAAGCCGAGGTAAGAGAGGGGCTGGGGGGTGCGAAGACAGCGAGGACGATGCAAGCTACGACTCAGCGTGGGGATCATGCGGCAGCAGCAGCACGGCTCAAGTGCCCCTTCATGACGAGAGAAATACTCGAAGGAGCTCTCCAGCACTCCACCCCTATATATAAGGAGTGGGAGAAAGAGATGAATGACTCCTGTACCAGCAGTTGGGGGCGGGGGGGAGGGGGGGACGAACAAGCGAGCGCCGTCCGAACGGGAACATCTTTGCACCGTGAGGGTCGCCCCCCTCCCCTTAGGAGGAAGACTGAGGAAAACAAAAGTGTGTGAAGAGAAGCAAAAATAGAGTGGAGGCAGGAGGCGAAGGAGGGGGAGAGGTGGACGATGAGCAGTGCAGCTCTTGGTCGACGTCGGATAGGCCTTTGCCTTCCCTCCCTCCGCCTTCGCGGGTGGCCCCTCTCGCATATGCAGCAGCTCTTGTGGGACAGGAGAGGGACAGCAGAGGAGGGGGCGGCCCTGCTGTCCACCTTCTTTTCTCCTCTCCTTTTCGCCTACTTCGTTCGCTTCCGGATAAGGTAACGGTCCACCGCCGCCTTCCCACCCTTGTCGTTCAGTCGCTCAAAAGTGTCCGCCAAAAGGGCCCGCTTCACCTCCGACCGCTTCGGAAAGTGCGGCTTCGCCTTGCGGCCTTCCTTCACCGCCTGCACCTCCTGGCGCAGCAATCCTTTCCGAACCCCCGACTTCCTCTCCTTGATCGACGCGTCGCGCATCTTAGAGACGCAAAGCTGGGAGGCGCGCTGCAGCGCCTCGAGTTCCGCGGACAACTTCTGGGGAGGCGTCAACTTCATTTCGCGGAGCTCGCGCTGATGGTCCTCGCCGAACACCTCCTGCTCGTAATCAGACAAGTCGTACTCTTCGAGGTCCTCCCCCGCCTCCTCCAGTTCGCACCGGCGGAGTACACATTTGATGCACTTTATTCGGAAGCGCCGTTCTGCCTCCTCGGCGGCTTCCTTCTCACGTAGGAAGCCGTAGTTCTGCTCGAAACGGACGACATCAGAGCGGCCGAACATGGGATCGAAGCGAGGATCCACATGACGCTGTTTTGACTGGGCTGCACTGCTGCTACCAGTACTACGCGTCAGTCCGGGACGAGGCCGCTTATGGGCGTCACGAACCGGCGGAGGACCCTCGTCGTCGCTCATGAGTCGCTATTTCGTGAGAAAACGATCCTCCTATTCCTCGAAAAAAAAATTAATCGATCGCACCGCCTTCCTTTTGCCTTTCCCTCGTCCTCGCCAGAGGACTCCCCCACCGCCGCAGCTGAATTTTCAAGAGACCAGGATCGGTTGGGGGGGGGGGGGTAAGACAAAGAGGATAGAGGAGAAGAATGGCGGTTGACGCAGTAAAGGAAAAGAAGGGCGAGACAAGTAGCTTTCCAGAGAGAAACTCAACCGTTTCTTTATTTATTTATTTCGTAAGATGTGAGGTGGTGACGCGCACGTGAGTACAACTCTGCCGTGAGTGTTTGTGCGTGTGTTTTTGTGCTAGTGCGTTCGTACACCACTCCAATGAGTGTACTTAAATATATATATATATATATACTCCAAGGTGTGTGAAGTGGTAAGGTTACACCGCTTCTCTTTTCTGCGTGTGTGTGTGTGGGGGGGGGGGGGAGGACTCTCAGTTGAGCGAGGAAGAGAGAGAGGGAGGGGTAAACGGAAGTGGGAGGAAGGAGGGGGGGGGGGGGGGCTTCAAGTAGACCTCGCGCATGCGTGTGAGCCAACCACATCAACACCGACTGAAGCACCGCAGAAAAGAGAGGAAGAGGGAGGAAAGAAGGAGAATGGTGCGCGCTCGTCATAGAGAGCCGGGAGGATACGATGGAAGAACGAGAAATAAGGGGTGGGGGGGCCAAGAGAAATATACCGTATCGCTCTCTATCTGCCCCCCGTACCCCTAACCCCCTCTCTATGGCTTCTTCTGTCTTTCCCTCTTCACCATCCCCGTTGCGAACGGCTCACTGGAGGCGCTTGCGTGCCCCTCTGTGTGTGCGTGTGTCTGTGCAAGTGACTCTGTAGCTGGGGGAAAGGGGAGGCTCGGCTGGAGAAGCCTATTCCTTTTTCCTTCGCCTTCCCTCACACTCTTTCCATCAGAAGCCTCTACACCTCTGCAGCCCCTTAGTCTTTTGTGTGCGTCTCTGTATGTATGTATGTGTGTGTGTATGTTTGCTTTCGCAATCGGGACGCTCTTCTCGGAGTAAACCACGAGAGAAAGAGAGGGGGAGCGGGAGATGCCCTACGAGAAGAAGAAGCGGAGAAGAGGTGGGAGAGGAAGGGGGAAAAGGGAGAGGGAAGACGATGGCGCTTCGCCTGTTCGGCCTCGTCAACACGCGACACAGAGAAGAAGCGAGAGCAAGTCGCACCAAGATCACTCTCCCCACACTCCCCCCCCAAACACACACACAACACCCTTCAAACGCACACACAAGTCAACACGAAGAGAGGCGAACAGCAAAAACAAAATACGGGGGAAGAGGAGGAGGAAGAGACGTGAGCAGCCAAATGGACAACACCGGAGAAACCATGAGCGTGCACATCCATGAGCATATAGGTGTGTATAGATAAATAGAGGTAGATAGAGATGCAGAGAGAAAATGCGAAGAGGGCCGAGGGACGAGGAACGAGGAGGGCAGTTGAGAAACTCGGATGGGCGGAGGTAGGGAGGGATGAGGGGAGAGAAAAGTAAGGAAGGAAGGCGCACACCGTCTCTCTAATTGGTTCCTTCATGTTTCTCTGTCTCATTTTCATCATGCCTCCCTTCTGATATCAACCATTGCATCACCCCCTCGCACCCTCTCCCCCACGCTCTCTCTTGCAGTACCTACGCGTCGACTACCGAAGATCCTCCTGCAAGGTGTAGAAAGCCGTTTGGGTAAGTTCATGCCCCTCAGCATCGTCGCCCTCACCTCGCGTGACACACACACACCCTGCAGCGACCGCTTCACAGGGCTGTTGGTGGGTTAGGAGGCGAACATGTTCGCCTTTCCCACCTGAAAGGTGTGCTCCTCCTCGCGGGGGCTGGTGTCACCGCTGTGTGCGGCAGTGCGATCTTCTTAGCCTTTGCTTTCACCGAAGCTATACTCCTGGTAGAGGTTCATGCGATTGGGTGCTGTCGTGGCGTTCTCGCGTGGTGGAGACACCGACGCCGGCGGCGATGCTGGTTTGGCACCGCCAGTCTGCGACGCTGGCGCGGCCGACGCACTGGCCGAAGTGGCACCGCTTCGTGCAGTTTGGGATGCCGGCTTCGGAGGGGCCGGGGTGGTCGTGGTGGCGGCAGCGCTGCCGCTATCACCCCCGTAGTACCGTTGGAATTCTTCCTGCACCCGCTTCTTCTCGGCGGCATCCTCAAACGTGGGAAGGTCCACCACAAGCCCAACGAGCAGCATGACAGCACCGAGCGTGATGGCCAAGGCACCGGCAATAACCTCCACGACACCCGTGCCGAGCATCAGCACCCCGAATAGGATATAAAAGATACCCCGCGCGCGGTAATAAGTGAGAAAGTAGAAGTAGCGCATCCACGTGTAGACGATGCGGCGTAGCAGCGAAAACTGCCGCAGCTCCGCCGAAAGACCCAGCAGGCAGAAGATGAGGCAATACACGTTGAGCAGCACCTCATTCGGGACCACAAAAATCTTGACGAAGCCCATGATGATGCCGACGAAGGACAGCACCGCCACCACCAGGGATCCCACCAGAAATATGCGTGGCCAGTTGCGCTGCCAGCAGGACGTACTGCCGGGCGCGTGGGACGCCGCGCTACGCAGTGTGTTCATGACTGTCGACGATTGCGGTCTTCTTCTTTTGGGTTCGTTCACCGCCGCTGGATCTCCTCCCTGGAGGGGGGGGAGGGAGGGGGGCAACACCAGTCAAGGCAAGCAGAAGATGTGAGGTGCAAGGATGAGCGAAGAGCGAACCCCTTCCGGTGAAGCTCCGGCAACGAAACTTGCGATCGGCCTCTCCGAGAAACGAGGGAGAAAGAGAGAAGGATCTTATCCGGACCTACCGAGAAAGATATCAACCGTGATGACGCAACAGAGAAGAGGACGGGGGAGGGGGTAAAAGGGAGCGAAGGAAGGGGGTGAGGGGGTCCCATGCGAGAGAAGAAAGTGCAGGGGGGAGAGGGGGGTGCCTGTTTTTTCTAGAACTTTTTTTTGTGTGTGTTGAGGGGAGGGGGGCGTTGTGACGAACCCTGTGAGAAGCAATGCGGAGAAAGAAAGGGCTTAGAGCAGCCGAGGAGAGAGAGGGGAAAAGGGGGAAGAGCAGCAAAAAAAATTCACTCTCCTTTCGCCCTTCGCGTGTGGTGAGAGAGGCAGCAGAGGAGAGGGACGGCTTCTACGGAGTCCCACCACCCTCCATCTGCACCGTTTCTCTTTGCTTTATATGCGCTAGTAAGCGTGCCAGTCACCCAGCCCATCATCTTCGTGTATCATTCTCTTTTGGAAGGGAACAGAGCCAACTTGTTGGACTACCGCTCGTCTGGCATTCCCTCATGTCACTTCTTTTTAGTTTACGGAGGATGAGGTGGGGAGCGGCAGGAAGGGGAGGGGGGGAGGGCGGGGAGGTTGAAGGTGCAGGTGGAGGGAGAGGGGAGGGGGGGGGGGGGCAAAGCTGATACAGAGCTGGCCGACAACACGGCGTCCGTCTGTCCACCCTTCCCCCCCGCCTCCCCCCACCTACACCTTCAAGCTCCCCGTCCTTCACGGTCTTCGCCTCGCAGCACGTACTTTAAACCCATAAAGAGACGTGAAGGGGGCCCTCTACACACATACATAGTTCTGCAATTGCAAGATCATAAGCATAAAGAAAAGGGAGAGGCGGAAGTCGGTACAGACCGCAGAAAAGAGAGAGAAAGCGAAGGGAGGTGCAGTGACGGAGTGGGAGAGAGGCCTACACCGTCCCATCTTCGCATCGACGTTGTGCACCAGAGAGCAAGCGCTTAGGGGAGGGGAGGAGGGAAGGGATGGAGCGAAGAGTGGCTGCAGCAGCTCCTCTCCTTCGTCACCATCTCCGCTCACCCTCCTGCTTTAACCTCCCCACCCCTCCACGCGTGAGTAGTCATGCTGAAACGTGAAGCAACTAACGGTACCCAGAAGAGGCGATGCGTGTGCTCTACCGTGTCTCTGACCGGCCCCTCGTCACGGGAGACACCCCGCCCTTCTCCATCTTCTCTTTCCAGCAGAAACCCTCACCATCATCACCACAACCCTTTATTTTTTCTTCACCTGCTGCTCCGCCTCCATCTCCGCAACCATCTCATCGCGCACCTGTTGCATGCGCCGCTGCATTGCCACCGCTATTGTCTTGCTGTTTTCGGTGTCAAAGTCGATCGGGTAGGCACCGATGCGGACGAGGATGTCGGCAGGGAGCCCCCCATAAGACATCTGGGGAGCCCACGTCTTTTCATTCCCGACCGCCACCATGTAGTACGTTGGGAGGCGGTGCTGGAAGATGGTCACGAAGGTGCCGAAGCGGAAGGGCTGCAGCGTCTCCGGATGCCTGTTGACGGCACCCTCCGGAAAGACAGCGATGCTGCCGCCGTTCGCGAGATGTGCGTCCACCTGTGTCTGCACAACGGCCTGTCTTTCCTTGTCCACCTGGAAGTTGCCGTCCTCGTCCGACTTGAAGTAAACGGGGAAGTGCCCGACGCGGTCGAAGACGCCGCCAAATACGGGAATCTGACGGAGCGAAGACTTCATTAACGTGCGCAATTTGAAGAGGTGCGCGAGGGGGGTCAGGCTGATCATCTCAAAGACGTCCCAGAAAGAGGTGTGGTTGAGCGCGATGGCAATACCGCTTGGCGGGATGTCCGCCCAGCTGCGGGGCTTGCCGTCTTCGTTCGCGTCGAAGCGGATGCGCATGCGAATTTGCGGATTCCACCAGCAGACCCCTTTGAAGGCGTACACTATCACCGCGACGCACACGTCTTGCACCCACTGGCGGGGCACACCCAGGTAGCGCAGGAGATCGAGGAGATACAACAGGGCCGATGCCGGTATCAGCAGCAGCGTCGCAGACACGAGAAACCACAGCCGCATGCACCGCTTCGGCAAGAGGCGATGCCGGAGCAGGACGTGGCCAGCGCCGAGCGTGACAGCCAGAATGACGCCGCCCTGCAGGCCTCGCGTCAGTGGTGGGAGACGCGCAGTCGACGCGCTGGCAAAGCGGCTTACCGTAGCGCTCATGTTTCTCTGGAAGGCTTCACTCATGGAGTGAGAGAACGAGAGAGAGGCGGGGGGGGGGGAGAGTTATCCTCCGTTCAAGTTGAATAATCTGTGAACAGAATAGGTTGTAGGGGGGGAGGGAGGGGAGCACGCCTTGTGGGTCACTTCCACCGTTCTACACGTGTCGGTAAGCGTTCGAAGATCTATATTTATTTATTTATATGGAGAAAGAGAGAGGATGAAGTGGAGCAAACCTTCTTCTGCATGGCTATATTTATGCGGATATGTATGGGTGTGGGGGGAGCGGGGGTAGGGGGGGCTACGCACCCGCGTTGTGCCTCACAACCCGCGATGGAGAGAGGGCAGGGGGAGGAGCACTCCCCTTCTCTCTCACACCCCTGCACTCTCCTTCACCTACATATATAGATACGAACAATCGGCACAGCAACGAAGGATACACGGTACGACCGAGAACGCCGCTCGACTCTGCAGCGTAGCGCGAGTCCTTTCGATAATTTCTCGTGGGAGAGAGAGAGAGAGAGAGCCAATGACGGAGTAGCGGCGGATCCGAAGGTGCCACTATTCTCGGTTGCGCGTTGAAGAATCACGCGTGTAGCGACACGCGGAGGGCAGTAGGCACATCACCGCCTCCTCCTCCTCCTCTCTCCCCCCCCCAGGCCGCAGATTCATTCAGGGAGAGCGGGTGAGGAGGGGGAAAACACGGCGACCACCACCACCCCTTATTTCCACCCACCGTGCTTCCTAGTCTCCTGCCAAACACGTACATGTATATATATATATATATTTATGTGGAGTGTGTTCCCCAACTTTCGATTCAGGAAGAGGCACCGCATCACCTCAAAGAAGTCGCCAGGCCTGCCATCCCCTCTATCCATCGGCCGCTTTCTCTCCTCCTCCTCCTCCTCCTTTGGTTTTCTCTCTCACACGCCCCCATTCACGTACGCGGGGTAGGGATCGAGTGACAGGAGGAGCCGGCGGTGCTGGAGCTTTCGTGCGTGCCGTGTATCTCGTTGTATATGCGCAGCGCCTCCAAATCTCCACACGAAGGGCCAAGCGAGCCCAAATTGCAGACGTGGCTACTGCGTGGGGCCTGTGGTCGGGTCGAGTCACTCGACTGGTTGAAGGACGTGGCGGTGACCCCGCTGCGGGGGCCACCTCGCACGTGGTCGTCGCTCCTCTCCAGGACCGCTGCCGACCTTGCGCTTGCCTCACCATCCACATCACCGTCCTCCTCCGACGAAGACGTCGCCAGCGCAGGCAAGACGGTGGAAAACACATGTAAGCCCGGCATCAGGCCATTGCTGACATGTGCCATGGTGGGCGGACGTTCACAGTCGATGGCAGCATTCAGGGGGTCGTCTGAGACAGCCGCCGCTGTGGCTAGTGGCAGAGCCGCTGCCTCCGCGTCCTCGTCCGCCGCCACCTCGCAAGATCGCGGGGGGGACGACCCTTCCCTCGTGCTTCGATTCGATCTATCAGTCGCAGGGGTAACACCGATGCTCCGGACTGCGGCCTGCTCGGATTGCGCAGAGCGTTGCAGCGGCGAGGCCGTGGTGACAGAGCGCAACTGCGTTTTTAGCTCTGTAGCTTCGCGGGTGCACACGCGTAGCGCTTCGGTGAGGCGTTCCAGGTGGCGCCGGTCCTCTTCTACATCCCTATCAGACACTTCCGTCGTGGCGAGAGGGGTCGAAGTAGATCGAGAGCCCACCGAAGTACCCGAGCCGGCCACCGTCGACTGCATTGGCCAGTCCTCACCTCGACTGTGTACACTCATCACACCTCCCAGCGAAGATGGGGACACACCTCGGCACAGTCGCGGTGCAGATAAGACTCCATGACTCGTCTCCGGTGTGATCGATGACTCGAGAAAAATGTTTGACGTCCCCACGGTGGGATCGCTGTGAAGCGATGGCGATGCCACCGGTACGCGTCCCTCGCCGGCTCGCTGTCTAAGCCCAACGATGCCGGATGGTGTAGCCGCTGGAGAGGAAGAAGCGGATCCATCACAGAGACTCTGCAGGACCGTCACCCAGGCCGACACCACCGGGAGGCCGTTCGGCAGGGCAGCAGGAATAACGTGAAACCCGAAGTCGTCTTTTGGTGCTGCCCCTGCGGCGTTGCGGCTGCCGACCCCGTCGGCACTGTCGAATGGCGGCGGAGGTCTCATGAGAAAACGGAAGCCGCACTCCTCCCCCCTGACGGCGTGCATCACCGTACAGATGGGGGTGAGGGGGATCAGCAGAATATACCTGTCCTCGTCGTGGGGGGCGCAAAGGGCGGCCACTTCCGGCAATGCAGAGCCTGGCGCCTCGTCGCGGCGAGGGGGGGTCCGTACATCGGAGTCGCCGCCATCCGAAACATCAGCGGTATCGTCCATGATATGGACCTGCGGCTGCGGCGAGAGGCTCAGGCGCAGCCGAGCGCGATATCGCAGGCCGAGGATGTCATCGATGAGCCACACCGGCTGCGAATGAAGCAGCTGGTGGAGCACACGACGGTGCATCACATAGTCACACAAGGTGAGGACGGGAGACTCCGGAAGGGACGGGGATGCGGTGGCGAGCGACATCCCTGCCCGATCCCGGTCGCGTTTAAGGAGAAAGAAGGGGAAAAGAGAGGGCAACAACACGAGGTTGCAGAAGAGAGAGACGTTGCGCAGAGGCACCGCCACCTCCGTCCCCTCCTACCACCTCACCTCGACTCCCAGACGAGAGAAGAGAAGGAGAAAGAGGGGGAAGGAAGCTAGAGAGAGAGAGACCTGCCGTCAAAGCGGATCGTCTCTCGCCCTTTTCTCTTTCCCCTTTCCTTTTTCAAGAAGAGAGCAGTGAAATACTTTGCTTACAGTATGTACACAGAAAACAGGAGAGATCTATAAAGAGAGGTGTACGTATGGCATATATATATATATACTTATTGGTGAACGCAAGTGTGTGTGTGCGCGCGTGGGTGTGTCCGAGTTGGGAAGGGTGAGGCTGCTGCGTTTATGAGAGTGAGCGAGAAAGAGAGAGAGAGCGATAGGAGCAAGGTCGTGCATAGGGGGAGAATGGGAGGAGGTGGGGGGGAGGGAAGGGCGAGCCACAAAGCGCACGAAAGAGGAGGAGGGAGGCCGCTGTTCAGGGAGAACGATCACCACGGTTGGACCACTCAGGGCAGTTTTTCGCCTAGTCCACCGTTTCAGTCCCCCTCCCTCCCTACCGACCGCTCCCTCTTTCTCTCTCGTACTTACCCACAGAGGGAGAGAGAGGAAGATGACGCGGCACCGCCACGAGCATTGCGTGGGCACCGTATTGCCTAGCGGAAGGAAAGAGGAAAGAGGGGGGAAGAGAAGAAAATATTTGTAAGACGTGCAGAGAAAAGGGACTCGCTCCGTACGTTGTTCTTGTCATTGCCGTAACGCGTCTCGTCATCCCCCACCCACCCCCACCCCTCCTCCCTCCTCTTCCGCTTCGCAGCGTTGTGTCGTGAAGCGGAATAGGAAGGAGGAGGAGAAGCCGCTGCAGGAGAGGAAGGGCGAAGGAAGCGGTTGCCTCACGTTACCACCTCTCGGCCTGTTCAGAGGAAGGAAGAGGAGCCCCACGCACGGGTGGGGGAAGCTCGGCGTGTGACCGACTCATGATGGTCAGGAAGTCGGTTGATACATAAGGGAGGACGTTGTACAGCAACACAAGACGTTCACGCATAATACGGCCCGTCAGTCCCATCTGAACCTCTGTCACACCCGTCGCCGCCTCGGCCCACGTCGAAGAGGACACCCCAGAGACCGCATCCACAAAGCGGTTGGCTTCCAGAACGACACCGACCGCACTGGTGAGTTGCTCATCCGTGAGGCTTTCCCGCACCCGCTTGATGTCGTCCGCAGTGACACAGCGGAGATCCTCCTTGGTTACACGAACGATGCGCTGCTCCAACGGTAAGGCTGCATCGCTCGTGTCTTTGGGTGAGGAGGAAGACGTTCCTCTCCGTTTCAAAAAGGGGGACCACATGCCTCAAGAGTCCAGTCCTCCTCCTCCCCCCCTCCCCACCCCCCAATACACACTCACACACAGAGATAAACGAAAGCCTCAAGGCGGAAGGAAGGCGGCAGCGCTCTAAGAGAGAGAGAGAGAGAGAGGAACCCGACGCATATAAAGATCGCCTCGTCTGTGGGTGTGTATGGGCAGAGGGAATAGTGGAGAATGAAAAGAGGACGGAGAAGGAGCGTGTGTGGCAGTGGAGGCAGTCAAGAGAGGGGGGGATAGGGTCTGAAGCACCACTACCACCGGCGCCACAAATACAAATGGAGGGGAGGGGAGGAGGACCCCCCTCCCCCTACACACACCTGCGTAGGACAGGACAGCCCCCTCCCCTTCTCTCCCCGAACTTCTTTTATAGCGGTCTCCACTAGGCCACACGCCACAGCAAACATCGTCGAACAGAAAAGAAAAAGGGAAGCCTCCTCGCGAGATTTGTAATCACACTAGCACGCACGTGGAGAAAGAGACAGAGCGATGCCCCAACTTATAACCCGCCCTCTGCCCCCACCTCCTAAAGCTCCCCGCGCCGTGCTTTCCTTACAGTACCATCTCCTACGGGTCAACGCTTCTCTTCCGCTTCTCGCGTCACTTCACCCCTCTCTCATCTCTTATTTCTATCGTTACCAAGGTGAGGAGGAGCGAAGGAGAAGAGCTGGAGGGGCCTTTCAGCACACCTGATGATGTTATGATGAGGGGAAAGAGCTTATGTGTGTGTGTGTAAGAGAGGGAGAGAAAAAGCAAGAGGGGGGAGAGGGAGGCGTGCATCTCCCCCCCCCGTCCTCCTCTCACCAACGGCGCCTCAAGAAGAAAGAACGCCACTCCGTAACCCCCTCCATCCCCTCTCCCTCCCCTTAGGGAGAGGAGGGGTGAGACTCGGAAAAGAGGCGACGAAACTCAGCCCTTTTTTGTTTCGCTTCACCGCCTCGTCGACCATCGTCTTTTCGTTTTGGCGGCCGCCACGCTAGGAGTCCCCCAGGCCAGGCCCGTTCTCGTCCTCGCACCCATCCGCGCTAGCCACGCTGTGGTACTCTAGTTCCGTCAGGGCTTCCTCTTCCTCCGCCTCCTGCTCTTCCTCCTGCGTCGAGCCCTCCAAATCCTCCGATGGCTGCGCCTGAACGTTGTGGGCGATATCATTAAAGTACAGGACGGGCAGGTGCTGACGCAAAATTTCCTGTAAGCGGCCTAACCGGTGGTCATCGTCGGTGCCAGGCCCCTCCGCGTCCGCTCTGTCCTCCTCCCACGTCTCGTGGTCGACCGGCGCACCAGGCTCAAGCAGCTCTGCAGGGATGGGGGCCACACTCGAGCCCATCACAAAGTCGCGGGTGATCTCGCTATAACGAGGCGGGTGGCGTATCGTGTGACGCATGTCGGTTAGCGGCCGCACACCTCCCCCGGTGTTCTCTGGCTCAGCACCAGCACCAGCAGAAGCAGCGTCACGAAGCGGCGCGGTCTGCATCAGAAACTGCACCGCCTCACGGAGAAGGGCTACACACTCGCTCATTTTCCAGAGCTCCTCGTGTCGCGCCACGAAGAGGTCTACCAAGCGCACCGTGTCTGCGTCGCTCGTACTGCGCCGGGCCGCATCAGCGCGCTCAACCAACTCTTGCCACGCGCTCGGCGAATGCAGGGGTGCTCGGAGGGCGTCCCCATCGTCGCAGAACACATCCGGGCCGCCGAGAGCCTCCACTAATCGAAGGGCAGCTAGAGGGATTTGTATCATCGCCCGCTTCAGCAACTCCAACGCGGAGGGTGTAGCGTCCAAGAAGATCCGCTGCGCGTCTGTCAAGGCTCTCCGCAGTTTCGATGGGCGTCCCACCGTATCGCCTGCCACGATACTGCGCTGGTGGGCATCATCGTCTCGCTCGATGAAGTGCTTCGCGAGGGCCCAGCTGAAGGCGAAATTGGGCAGCCGCAAAATCTCCTGGGCGAGGGACACGTCACTCAAAGCCAGATCATCCGCAGCCACCGCTGCACTGACCTTCGTTTCCTTCATGGGGGGTGTATCCGAGGTTGTTTCGCGACAGCTGGCCAGCACCGCTAAGGCGCGATGCCGGACCTCCAACAACCAGGTCCACTTCTTGGCGCGGAGCGCGGTGTAGTCCAGCAGCAGCAGCATACCGCAAGGATCACTTACGTCAAGCGACAGCAGACAGCGAGTGCGCTCGAAGGCAGTGTGCAGGCAACCCCGTTTCAACGCAGCGTGAACGCCGCGCTGCAAGACCTGAAAGATGAGCGAATTCGCGCTTTTCTCGTAGGGCAACTGACGGGAGCACCACGTCCCCGAGAGCGGGAAGCGCCGCAAGAGCACACCGACTTGGTAAAGCGCCACTTCCAGGAGCTCCGCCGCAATGGCGCTGTCCCCGGTGGCCTCCATCGCATACATGCACTGCAGCAGCGTTGGGATGTGATACACGTGGTGGCGTGCAAGGCAATCGATGAGATCCTGAACCCCGCCCATCACTTGCTGGCACAGCTCGAGCGACGCCTGGGCACGCCGGAAGGCGTTGGAGGAACAGATCAAGAAATAGTCACGCCGCGACTGCCCGGAGGGGTCCTGCACCTCCGCCGTCGTAACGTAGACGCCAAGGGAGTCGTACGGCGCCCAGCGGTAGCAGTTCGGGGTGGCGAAGGCACTGTTAACGAACTTCACGGTTCGGTGGTGTAGAGGAAAGAAGGAGGTGCTGCCGGTGTCTCGGACGCGGCCATCGGCGCGCCGGTGAGTAGTCCGCCCGTCTCCGACATCCTCGACCGCATCGGCGCCGAACACGCGGATCCGCTCCAGTCGTACGTCCAGTTGTTGTGTCTCACAGGCCATCACAAAATGCAGGAGGGACGCGTCGCCGGCCGGTGCCGAGGTGTTTGTTCGTGGTGATGACACAGGGGAGTGGTGATCAGCGACGGGGCTTCCCCGAGGACTGCTGGTGGAGTCGGCAGTATCACCTTCGCGACACGCCAGCACGGCGTCCAGGAGCGCCTCCTCCTCAGCCTGCCGCAACCGCTGCTGCTGCTGTCGCGCCTTTCGCTTCTTCTCCGCCCGCTTCCGCTTCTTTTCCTCCTCCGCCGCCGCCTCCCTCGCGGCGGCGGCTTCATCGGTCTGAGTTAGCACTCCTCCGGCGGTCCGGGAGTCTGACGGACACGTTGCACCTTCTTCCTTGCCATCCTCGGCGACCTCCTCCCATTCATCGGCGGCGGTGATGGAGGGTAGTGGCTGCCGCTGGAGCGGTGGCCGTACCATAGCAGTCGCTGAGGATGTGGGTCCGGACGAGGAGGAAACCTGCCGGCTCCCTGTCGTGTCTGCCGATGGCATCCCTCGTCCAGCAGAACTCCCTTCCTGTGAGATAAGGATCTCCGCAGGCCGCGACCAAACAACATCAGCCACGGTACCCGCGTCATGCTTTTTATCTTCTTCCTCCTTCTGGATCTTTCTCTTCCGCTTATGCTGGTGCGGCTTCTTCATCTGCATGGTCATCGGCGTGTCCTCCTCCTGGTCGTCGGCATCGAGACCAGTAGCGCGATCGACCAGACCTTGCAGACGACGCAGCTGCCGTGACGACATGTTTGCAGGGAAGATGGAAGGAAGACGGAGGGGATTCGTCAAGATGGCGTATGACAACGCTAAGTGAAGAGAGAAAGAATGGGTTCGTGAAGCTAATAAATCAGCAGGTAGATAGAGCAAGGGGGGGACGAAGTACCGGCAGGCAAAGTGTTCGCTAAACGAGTCCAGCGCTCGCGTCGTATTCGGGAGGGGGGGGAGAATCAGCTCGCCGGCAAGAGACGCTACTGGTGTGGGGGTTTCGATTGAAGCGGATGAGAGATTTCCGCTCCCACTGAGGAAGAAGGTAGAGAGAAAAAAGGCGAGGGAAGCGGTAGAAGCGCGGGTGCAGCTACAACATGGGATGTATGAAAGGTGTCTCCCTACCATACGCATAGAAGGGGAGTTGCAGTGGGAACGACGGTAAGGGGGGGGGGGGCGGAGAGGGGTTGAAGGGGCAAAAAGGTGAAGGTCTCCTCCTGGTAACCATCCGTTTCCTTTGGGCCGTGGGGGCCTTCCCCATCACCGTCTCCCTCCAACCTCTTTCTTCTCTCTTTACTCTCACACGCACGCCTAAAAAAGGTGGGGGAGATAAGGAGAGAGGAAGACGGTGCTGCAGCGGACATGGCAGGATCCACGGAACGACAACGTATTCCCAGATATATAAATATATATGGTAGGTGTGCATATATATGTAGAGAGAATGAAGAACGCAGCCGTCGCGCAGGCGTAATGCGAAGTCATCAACAACTTGCAAAAGGAATGGGGCGAAGAGAAGGATGAAGGGGGGGGGGCCTGGCTGCCATGATACCAACCTGGTCGTGTTGCGTTGAAGAGCAAGTCCACTAACGAGGCAGCGATGCGGCGCGCAAGGAGGGCGGTCGGGCGGGGGAGCAGCTGCCATCAACATCCCCGTACCCCGCATGGCCCACGTCGTAGGAAAGGCCCCCTTCCGAGGAAAGTGATGAGCGAGTATCACGCCATGGCTTTGCGTACCCGGCGGTGGCACGGAAGCCAACCGGTGGGCTGGCTGACCGCGACGACTGCCGGGGCGCGCGTGACCAAGGAGACACATTGTACAAGTGTTCCTCACGAGTGCTGCCGAAGCTGGGGTTGCTGGAGGATGTAGCACGCGTGGCAATGATATGCTGCGGTTGACTTGTGGCGGCAGGGCTGCCGCCGTTAAGATACTGCCCCGCGGCGCGCTCGGCAGACGCACGTGAGTGCGACGACAATGCGACGGACGCTAGTCGAACATCCGGGGTGCGCGGCTGCTGGCCGTGCGGTGGTGACGGTGGCGGCGCACAGGGCGAGAGGCTGTCGCTGTGGCGGTGACGGCGGCCCTCACGGGGTGCCGTGGAGGAAGCTGCGACTTCCTGTGAACGATTTCTCGCTGTCTCTAGTGCCTGCGAGTTCATCACGGGCAGGGCTGTCTCCTCCCTGTTGTGCGCCCCCTCTTCAGGAGGAGCACCGCCGCCGTACCATTCCACCGCAGGCGCTGCGGCGACACTCGAAAGATGCGCTGCCCCGTATGGCTGCGAGAGAAGAGGGGATACGGTCGATGTGGCCCTTGGTGAAGCCTCACCGACGCGCAGCCTCACCGTCGCAAAGGCCAAGCGTTGCACCAGAGCAACGGCGTGCTGCCGAAGCAACGCCAGTGTCGTGGCAGCGCCGTCGGGACGAGACCGCTCGGAGGGGAATAGGGAAGAGGAAGGTGGAGGAGAGGCCGCGACTGGCAACCGCGCGGACGTGTTCGAGGTTGGCGCAGAGTCGCTCACCAAAGTTCGTCTGTGGAAAAACCTGCGCCGGCGCTTCGAGCGGCCATTACCACCGCAAGGAACTTGACTGGCGGAAGGGGATAGCTTCGCTACCTCTGCTGCTCGTTCATCCTCATCATCATCGTCGGCGTTGAACAGTCGCTTACCGGTTGAGGAAGCGCCTTTTCCATGCGGTGTGAGCGCTACCGCCGTGTCTGCGGAAGTGCTGCCAGCACGGAAGAAATTTCCCATCAGTGGGGCAGACGCCTCCACAATGTCCGTGATAGTGTTGAGGGTGACCTTTTCAATGTCCGCCTGCTGCACCAGCTGCTCCTCCAGAGCAGCGCAACGACGCTCAAAGTGTATGGCGCTCTCTCTCCACGCCTGCGTGTTCGTTTCGAGGCGGCAGACGTCGTCTGTCAACGCCGGTTCGGCCCGCCCTTGCGGCTCCGCCGTGTGGTCGCTTGATCCCTCCGACGCCGAACCGCTGCCCTCATCTATCCGCCCCGCAGCATAGGAGTTCGCCATCCGATGCTTCCCCCGGAACGGCAGATGCACGGGTTCCTGTGCCTGGAAGAGCCCCAGCTGCTCCAAGGCATCGCTAAGCTTCTGCTTGATATTATCTAGCTCTGCCGCCAGAGTCGAACGCGCTACCTCACCCTCGCGCAATTGGGTGGCCTGCTGCTCTGTTGTGGCCTTCTCCAATGAGAGAGCGGCGTCGGCCGCTTCCTTTCGAATGGTCGCCTCCTTCGCTAGTTCGGCATTTTTCACATGCGCCGTCGTCATGTCCGCAAGAGCCTGCTCCGCGTCCTGCTTCCGCTTTGTCGCTACCGTGCACGCTTCCTCCGCCTCGGCCAGCCGCTTCTCCAGCGCATCCCGTTCCAGCAACACCATCTCCGACTTCGCTTCCCATGAGAGTCTCTCCTTCTCTGCAGCGAGCAAGTCACCACGGACTGTCTTCAGATCCTCCTCACATTTCTTCATGGAGAGGTTTCGCCACTGACACTCCGACTGGGCCTCCTGCAGCGCCGCCTCTCGCTGAGCGAGTTCGGACTTGAGGTAACGGCAGGCCTGCTCGAGCCTATCGGCTGACGCACCAGATCGACTGCCGGTGCGCGCCGTATCCTCGCGGGACAACGATCGTCGCTGTCCTGCGAAGAGGGCAGCCACACAGCGTTGCAGCTTCCGCATGGTGTGCGATATCTGAGCATTGTGGTGATGCAGCATCTGCGCGAGCCGTTTCACCGTGGGAGACGCGTCCCTTGGCATGGACTCGGTCATGTGCCCAGCGGTATGCCGTAGCGTCGACGGCGGCGAAGTTTGAGCCCGATGCGGTCGCTGACGAGGTGCAGAAAGGGAGGCATCCTTGCGGAGTTGCGCCAAAGCGGGCCTTGCTGTCGATGACCTTCGCGGTGCCGCCTCCTTCGCCTCCTCTTGTGGTGTTGGGGAGCGTGTAGGGCGAGCGGTGGACTTTCGCGCAGGCGAGGGAAGCGGTCGCTTTCGCGACTCCTCGTTATCCTCTGAGGACATCTGGAGCACCTCCGCAAACGTGGCCGTCGAGGACGAGCAAGTATCCAGGATACTCAGCGAATCCACGTCGGAGTGGTCATCGTCGTAGACAAGCGTGTCGTGAGGGCTTCCCCAGACCTCAAAGGAGCAGGAAGTACCGTTTGCCCTGCTAGCGCATGGATGGTGTGTGTTCGCGAAGTCAGTCCTACGGGCGGTAGCAGCGGAGAGCCGACGCCGTAGTGACACGATTATTTCTTCAAGAGCTGTGCTTACCGCGCCTTGTTCCTCACAAGTGGTGCGCAGCACCTGGCGCGCCTCCCCAATCTCCATCCGAAGTGCCGTCTTCTGCTGCTCCAGGCGAGTGAGGCGCTCCATGCGGCGACGCACCGCATCCGTTTGGCGCTCCAGGGCCTCCCGCGCGCGCGCCAGCTCTTCGTCCATCCTCACCCTTTCCGCCGACCAGTCTTTCTCACTGGCCTCACGCCAGTTTGCTGCTTCATTCAGCTTCTTGGCCTGCTCGGCGATGGCGGAGTCCCGCTCTCGCAACGCATCCTCCATGCTTGTCATGCTACGTGCCAGTACCCCCATGCGGTGGTGGATGTCTGCGTACTCCTCTTCTGCCTCAGCGGACACCTTTGACGATCGTTGCCGAAGCGAGGCAAGTTCCAGGTCCTGCTCAGCGGTGCGTGCAGTCAGGCGACTTACGCTCGCCGTCTTGTCCTCGAGCTCCGCACGGATTTGCGACAGCTGCGCTTCGAGGACGGCGTGGTGCTTCTCGTAGCGTACCCGCTGCGTCTCCCACTCCGCCGCCGCCGTCGCTGCAGAGATGCTCTCTGCGCGCTGCTCTTTCTGGGCATCACGCGCATGGTAAAGCTCCACCTCAAGGCGCTTCAACGCATCTTTTTGGGTCTGCTGCGCCTGCCGTGCGGTGTGCAGCGCGTGCTCTAGTCGCTCACATTCCTTCACCGTCTCTGCCAAGGTCTCTTTCAGAGAAACGTTCTCCTTGCAGGCCACCTCGTGGGACGTGGTGAGGGCGGCGTACTGCTTTGCCTGCTCCTCTACCTCCTGGCTTACCCGCTGAAGGACCGCTTCCTCCTCCGCATCCCTCTCCCTTTCATAACGGTGAAGGGCCGCCGTCACCATCGCCTTCACTTCAGACAGGGGGAGCGGTACTTCGCCCTCTAAAACATCAGCGACGGCCTCGCTGAAGTGGCCCTTGCTCACGCGGGGCGCGGGTGGACGTGCAGGAGGCGATTGTGGCAACGAGGTCCCCTCCCACCCCGACTCCTGCTGCTGAAGGGCAGCCTGGACGTCGGAGTAGAGGCTGCGAGATGGCGAGATCGGGAAAGGAGCAGGTGGCACCTTCAGCGACCGCAGCCGTCGGGGAGTCGCTGCCTCTTCGCCGTCCCCCGCCTCCTCTTCCTCCTCAGCATCCTCGTGGTAATCATCGGTGCCACTGCCAGTGCTTTTGGTGTAGCTCCTTTCTCCTGATGTGGGGCTCCATCTATAGTGAACGTCGCGTGTTCCAGCAGGGGAAGAGCTCCGCGAACGCCCCTGGTGGCCTTCTCGTGATTGATTTCGGTGCTCTTTCTGCTGCATCGGCAACTTGCTCTTCGGGGAGAGGAAGTCCAGTGTACTGGGCTCCGCACGGCGGCTGACCGAAGTCGCAGAGGTGGAGGGGACCGGCCGTGCAGCCGCCAAAGGGCTGCGTACGGTGACAGGACCACGCGAAAGCACCGGTGCACTGCTGGAGGCGTGCGCTGGGGCATTGGTATACGTCACAGAGAAGGAAGACGGCGCTGCAGGCCGTTGTGGTGGCGTGTCTTCGCGGGTGGAGCGAAAGCGTTCCGCAAGTTCGGGTGAAGATGTGTTCATGAGTACCTCTAGGGCTGAACGAACAACACGACGGCCCGAACTACCACCGCCGCCACGGCTGACGGCCGCCGTTGATCCACGACTCGGAGTGGTGAAGGTGGACATGTGTTTGGTTCGCAGAAAGATGGGGAGGGGGGGAGGCGGGGGATAGGAGTGTGGCGCGAAACGTGCGGCACCACCAACGAACAAGAAATCAATAAAAAAAGAGGGGGAGGCGAGAGCCTCACACAAAACAGAAGGATGAACGTAGAAGAAGAATTGGGAGAAAAGAAGAAGCAACGGAGGGAGGCAGAGGACTTTCAGCGAACCCTCTGAGAGCGGCGTACCGAGATCCTCTCCCACTCCGTCTATCTATGCGTGAGTATCTAAGTGTATAGATGTATTTATGTATGATGAGAAGCCGTGAGCGAGAGAGAAAGAGCCCCCCCAGAAGAAATCGATAACCGTTCACCCCCTATCCGTCTTCTTCTGGTGTGGGTGTCGAAGGGGGGAGAGAGGAGGTGAACAATGTGGAATAAAGGGACCTGCCAGAGATGAAGAGGTCCGTCTGCAGGCCGCAGAGCTCGTGCCGATCGCGCTCCGTTGCCGTCCCTTTCCCCCTCCCTACGCAAACGTGGGAAAAAATAAGATTTCACAAAAAAAAAAGTGGTGAGGCTCCCACAAGTGCGTTCGATATGCGGGAGGGAAAAGTGGGGAAGAGAAGAGGGGGAGGGCCACCAGCAGCCACTTGAGAAGTCCAGCTTCGTCTTGGGGCTTTGGACGGGTGACTCCCTTTCTATTGATCTATCTTTGCATAGATGCACACGTGTGTAGAGGTGCGAAGAGATGTGTGTGTGTGTTTGTGAGGGGAGGGGGCGATTCGCAGCCGAATGGCAAGAGAGACGTGGAGCAAAAGTAAGTTCAAGGAGAGAAGTTTGACCATCAGCACGTGTAGCGTTCGAACTACTCGCCAAAGAGGAGTTGAGCGAGGGAAAGCCGCTCCGCCGTCGGACTCTGCATGCGGGTCCGCCATCCCCACCCACCCACCCCCCTTCTCCCAACTTGTCTTCGTTTGGACACTGCTCCCTTCTCCCTTTGCCGCCCCCCCCCCATACACACACACACTTACACACCGCTGCAAGGAGGAGGATAGGAAGGGGAGCTGCCCAACGCGAGACTGCGTCCCACACATTGAAGAGTCTCGATGCTCCTTTAACCTCGTCAGACTTGTCTTTTTTCGTGGTTGCTGTTGTTGGACAGGGTACACTCATAAAGATGCGTTAGTCCATTTGGCAGCTCCCCCGCTCTCGCTCTTCTTCCCCGTCCCTCTCCCCTCGAGCCAATGTCAGAGGGGTAACCGACGGAGTTGATGGCCGAAGTGTTTGTATTGAAAAAAGTGAGAGAAAGTGGGGAGAGAGAGAGGGAGGGAGGAGGGGGGCAAAAAGCAGCTGCCCCTCTCGACGGCTCCGCATCTTCCAGAGCCGGTTCAAAAAAAAGTCCTTTCGCGTTTTCGTTATGGCACTCGTGCGGCTGTCGGTGTGCGTGTGTGTGTGTGTGTGCGGTGCGGATATGTCCTCCGAAGCCTCGCTTCAGCTCCAGGTGTCTCTCGCTCGTTACCCACCTTTCCCCCCCCAGCTGTGTCCTCACCTCGATGAGTCAGCGTACACGCATGCGAGTCGGGTGGCTGTGGCGGATGGCGTTGCTGACAACTTTGGCATACTCTTCCTCAACGTGAGCCCTCCCCGAGCTCTCCTCCTGCACGATGGCCTGGCGAGCCTCCTCGGTGGCACGACGACCCTGCAGCCACTCTTTTTTGAACTGGGCTATGTACAGCAGTTGATCCTGGAGGTCATCAGACATGGTATCGATCAGCTTGAGCCGAGCCTTGGCTTCTCGCCGTTCACACTCGAGCCGAACAACGCGCTCCGTCTTGAGAAAGTGTTGCAGAGCCACCTCTGCGGCCTGACGCTTTGCTCGCGACATGAAACAGCAGTAGCAATGACTGGTTTTTTTAAGGGCACAACGAGGCGGTTCCTCCACCCACCCACACGCACACCTGCGTACCGCACCCGCTTCTCTCTTATTCCTCACACACCCAAGTACAATCAGCACCGCGTCAGGAAAAACAACGAAAGGGACGAGGGGGGAGGGGGGAGGGGCAAGAGGAAAAGATAAGAGGAAGCCCACCAGCTTTCAGGAGGGAAGGAAGAAGAAAGGTGAAGGATGACGTCGAGGCACTGTCCACCTCTCCGCTTGGTGATAGCGATTTTGATCGCCGAGGTAGCAGTACTCCCCGTGCCGGCGTACGAGAAGAGGCTGTATCAGCTGGACTGTTCACGAACCTCAAGTGGGGAGGCGGGGGGGGGGGGGGGGGAGTGGAGGACGCTGGCCCGACCCCGTGAAGCCCTCACGAGAGACCAGCCGATGTAGCAATAGGAAACAAAGGGGAAGAGACGAATCGTAGAAAATCGAGTTCGATAGAAGGGCGGTGGAGCGACACAGCCGGACGGTGCGGAGACACCCGGGGAGGAAGAGGCCAGATAGAGAAGCACGTGAACCTCCACGACGATAGAGCAGGAATATTCGAGTTATCCACCACACCACACCACCCACCCACCACCTCTCATTTTACAGCGTCGACGCCTCATGGATGAGGGTGGTCGGTGTGGTCGCTCCAGCAGAAGGAGGAGACAGCCTGGTTGCACCCAGCGGGCGCTTGATCCCCCGGGAAGGGCAACGCCCTCTGCCGTGGGGGGGAGGGGATTAGGAGTGACAGTCCGAAGTGCTGGTCTCGCTGCGGAGAAAGTGCATCAAGAGGGAGCGGAGGAGGGGAGAGGGGTAGGAAAGAAGCGTAGGCCACCCGGGGAAGTGTTTCTCTTATCGTGTGTGTTTTGGGAAGGGGGGGGGGGAGGCCAAGAGGCGCCGAAGTTCGGGTAGCGTGACATGCAGCCTTCCCTCTTCACTCCGATCCCTCCGTCAGCTTCACAGCCACAGCAGCCGTCACGCATGATAAAAAAGTTCTTTCTGAAAAGGGGGAGGTGCGAGAAAGAGAAATACTGCGGCCGCAGCGCCGGTTACGCTCTTTCCGGGAGAAGCACTGGGGACGTCAGCCTGCACAGCTGGCGGGTCTCGAGGTTCCCTACGCAGCCGATCCAGTTCTCTGCCTCCGATGACGGGGAGAGTGGACGACGCAGCTCAGGGGGAGCCTCACGACGGAAAAGGCGGTCCTCCTGCTCGCTGAAGGCACACCGCTGGTCTCGCATGGCATCGACGGAGGCCCTACAATCCCAGCAGTTGAAGTGGTAGCAGAAGCTGTGCATCAGCAACTTCATTCCATCCTGCACCACCCCGACGAGGCCGCCATACACGCACACACACGCCGGAACAGTCGGTGGCACCTCAATCATCCAGCAAAGGAGTGCACCACCTAACAGGAGAAGGAGGAGGGGGATCACACGGCGGGAGCCATGCCAGAATCGCCAGCCAGCCCGCACCGGGGAGGCGCAGCTCATCATCAGAAACAAGTTGACCGTGAGGACATAGTATACAAGCACGTCCCCTACCACAGCCCCCCGCCCACCCGGCCACACGTACCGCATCGTATCACGATCCTGGGCGTCGGGAGGGGAGGGGCACGGTTGGCTCACGAATACCCCGAGCGCTGCACCGCCCAGCACGCCCATGAGGGCCATCCCGCTAGCCTGCAGCACGGTGACGCCACGGTTCCACCGACAAGGGGCGGCACACCAGTAGACGCTGTCCCCCTCGAGGGTGGCCTGCCACAACGCGATCCCTCCGTTGACGCCCATCATGGCGAACGGATGAAATCGACTCGGTGGAGTCCCTTGCGGGGGCTCCGTCGTGGGCCCGGAGAGGCAGCGCTGCGATACGGCCAGCGACAGCGCGGCGATAAGTCCTGCCCACTGCAGCGCCACGACAACCGTGTAGAATGCAATGCTGTGGACGACGCCGAAGACTTCTCGGCTGACAACCAACAGCTCCGCCGCATCGCGGACACGGTCCGATGTGAGCGCCACGTCCGCTCCCCACAGCGAGCCTTGGGCCGCGCCATCCCCCTGGTGCGCTAACACCAGCGCTAGACCGACGTCCGAGACGTGCGCAGCGAGGGCATCGTTCAGGCCGTCACCCATCACGGCCACCTGCCGACCACATTGTTGGAACAGACGGACCAGTGCCGCCTTGCGTTCAGGTTGCATCTCTGCGAAGGCCTGGCAGGCGAGGTACGCGCTAACCGAAGCCGGGGCCGTGGCCATGTCGACGGCCAAGTCGTGCAACAGCAACGGGGCACCATCTGCTGCCCGCCGGAAGTACGGGGCTGGTACGAGACGACCCATCATGACACCTGTAGAGAGATGTAGTGCTGCCACGGCGGCGGTCACCACGCCTTCCCCATCACCAGACGCCACCACCAGACGTACGCCAAGTCGGTTGACGTTGGCCACAAACTCAGCTGCACCCTCTCGCAGTGGATTCGCAAAGGTGAGGAGGCCCACCAGCTGCCATGGGCCATCTTCAATTGCTACCGCCACCGCGGTGCACCGCAGGCCAGTTCTTTCCCACGTGAGCGCCTGACGACGAGCTTCAGCGCAGACGGCAATGACGGAGCGCTGAGACGCACAGACAAAATCTAGTACGGCACTCACTCGGCCCTCTGTTACATGCAGTCGCAGCCCGTCACAACTGCGAAGAGTCGCTGTGCTGCGGTGCTCAAGCGGGTACTCGCAATAGTGCAGCTGCTCGTACCCGTCACACGCCTCGAGGTCTGCACAGCGCAACACGGCCTGCTTCGTCGCTTGCGGACATGGGCCGCGCCATCGGCACGCAAGCGCCATCAGCTGCACCACAGCCGCACGAGACGCGTATTCGGGAAGAAAAGAGCGGTACAGCGCCGTCAGGTGGCTCTCTCCACAGGAGAGAGTTCCCGTCTTGTCGACAAGTAACGTATCGACGGAGGCGAGGGTGAGAAGGGCGCTGAGGCGGAGAGGGACAGCCTTGGCACGCTGCAGAGCAGCGGAGGCACCAAATGCCACCGCAAGCGACACCGCCACGTCGAAAGCCAGTGGGGCGCACAGCAGAGCACACAGAGAGGTCTCGCGCACCATCTGCGAGAGGGAATACCGGTCCCAGCCCCGGAGAACACCCCACAACACCACTACGGTGGTGAGCGCCACTGCCGCTACGAGGACACACGTGCCGGCATAGGTGCGACTCAGGTAATGCGACAGCGTGAAGCCACGCTGCGTTTGCTCCAGCAGTGACACCGTACGCCCCAGGAAGGTCTGAGAGCCGGTGAGCTGCACCACAGCACAGCCGACACCATCCACAACACGCATGCCAGCGGCAAGTTGCTGGCCAGGGACGGCTGCTTCGGTGCAAGTACGGCCCGTCAGGTCGGCCGAGTGTACCAGGAGGGACCCACTGTACAGCAAACAATCGGCAGGAACCGTGCAGCCGGCGACGAGCTGTACGAGATCACCAGGGACAAGGAGAGCGGTTCCCACCGAGACCCAGGTTTGCTCCCGGTAAGCGATGGACTGGCATTCGGGCACAGCGCCCCGACACACCCGCCACGCTCTCGCCCGACTTGGCAGCGTCGTTGAGAGGAAGACAGCCCCCTGCACCACCATCAGACAGCCGAGCATAAGGAGAAAACGTTGATCGCGCAGCGCTATGCCATTCACGATGGCAGCCAACGCTACCAGCAACGTGGATGGCGCGAGCAGCACGCGCACTATGAGCCTCTGGAGTGGAGCCATCGTCATGCGTACTTCATTCATGCCGTACGCCTTCTGAGCGAGATGAATGGTGGCGGCGTCGAGAGCAGGCGGCAGGGTCGCCGTCCCCTGGACACCATCCGATGAGCTTGTCCACGTGGCATCGACTTCAGGCAGCGAAGCGGCAGTCCCGCCTCCACCCATCCTCGCCGTCATCCCCGCCGCTCGCCGTCTTCTTCAGCGATTCACGAGGTTCGTCCGCTGTTGCCTTTTCCACACTGGCGGTTCATGTACGCTAGGGAGGGGCGAAAGAGAGGCACGAGCGCACGCCACAGCGCACAACACCAGAGCGGTGACTACAGAGAATTATGAATCGCCTTCTCCTCTCCATGCTGCTGGCTCGACAAGGCAGAGCGTAAAACAAAACAAAAAAGGAGGAGGAAGAAGCAGAGACTGCGCAGATATGTGCAAAAAAAATACGCAGAGAGAGAGAGAGAGAGAGAGGGGGGGCGATCAATGCAGGCACGCTTTATACAGGCACAGGCAGCGTCGCGGCTATCGAGAGGAGAGAGGGGAGAGGAGAGGGACGTGAGTGGGTACGGGCGATGATCGATGCAGCAAAAGGTCACGCACGGCACCCTGCCTCTACCAAAGACGGACTCCACGCAGAGGAAAGCGGAGACGGAGAGCGAACAGGAGAAGAGAGAATGGGAAGGATTAGAGAAAAATAAGAGAGGGCTCGATCAACGGCCCCTGAGCGCGGCATGTGCCACTCCGCCAATAGGCATGGACGAATCAAAGGTGAAAGCCGGGAAGAAGCGCCGAGGGTAAAGACGGGTGACACGCACGGTGGCATCGGTAGAGGGGAAGGCAACACACAAAAAAAGAGGGGAAGGAGAGAGGCATCAGACACCCCTTCCTAAACAGATGAAGCCCTTCTCTTTCTTCCCCTGTCCGCATATCCTTCTCTGCCCCCCTCACCGCCCATTTTTCTTTCCTGGTCGCCATCGGGGGGGAGGGAGGGAGGGAGGAGGGATGGGGGCAGAGAAGTCCTCCTTTCTCCCTCTCCCGAAAAGGGGAGAAGCCCCAGAAGGGGATGAGAGATGATCGAAGAAGAGAGAAGGGAGGGGGGGACGCTATGCATGTGCGAGTTTATGTCGTCGTCGTTTTGGTGTGTACATATGCAGGTTGTAAGGAGACGCAATGACATGTGAGGTTGGCCAATCCCGAGATCCTCTCGGCCAAAGAAGGAGAGAGGAGGGAAGGGGGGGGGGAGGGGGCCCATCCGACACGTGCATCTATTTCTCAGAAGGAAAAAGTAAAATACTCCTAATCACCTGTGAGCGAAGAGAAAGGGAAGGGGAAAGAACGAAAGGACGATGCTCCGTCGCATCTCCCCTCTTCTCAAGGTTGACTCTCTCTCTCTCTCGCTCGCTCTCACTTCATTTCTCTTTCTTGCTGAAGAAGAAGAAGGGGGGGCAGGGGATCTACCTGCATCTAGTGTGGAGCCTCTAAACATGGCAAATAAAAAATAAAGGGTGGGAGGGGAGAGAACACAACAACGACAAGCAACGGAAGACGACCTTTAAAAAATGTAATGGAGGGAAGAGAAGAGGGGGGGTGGAGGGGGAGGGGCGAGAGGAGACCTGGAAAACTGCCGGTAAGGAGAGAAGGGAGGAGGGGAGAGCAAGCGCACCTGGGCGTAAGCGTGTGTGTACATATATATATATATATATATATCCGCAAAGACGATGAGCGCCGTCACTCTTCCACTTCCCCACTCACCTGCCACTTCTCTTTTTGTGTGTTCGACCCCCTATCCCCACTCCCACCCCCATCCCGCTCTTCGCTTCCTCCGCCTGTGCTAGCGAAATCTCTGGATCGGCCAGATACTATTCACAAACGACTTCCTCCTTCCTCTCCTCCCACCTCTCGCTATCCTCTCCTTCCCTCTTCTCTTGCCCGACTAGCTTCGCTTTTGCTCTCTCCCAAACCCTATACCACGGAAGCAGAGGTGCAGTGGTGTACGATGCGAGGCCGCCTTTCCCTTTCGCTTCCTCGTTCTCCTCCGAACGAGGTTTGGAAAAAAAGCAAGTACCCCTACGCATTGTGAGGAAGCAAGCCCACGCATGTGTCCCCACACACACACACACACACAGCGTAACGAGAGAGCCACGAGAGGAGCGAGAGAGAGAGAGAGAAGGCAAGGCGAGACAGAAATCATCCAACATAGAAAAGAGGGAGGGGGAAGCACATGGAATGGAGCCTCGTCATTGAACGTGCCATGAAAGAACACGGACACACACACAATATATATAGAGAGAGAGAGAGAGACAGACAGAGGTATACACGCTCGGCCTCGTGTCTTTTCCTTTTTGTTTTCTGGGGCTCCACTGTCATCACGGGTGAGACCGCTGCACTTGAGAGGGGCACAGTCGCGGTTCCTCCTCGTCTTCATCCGGTCTCGTCCCGACGTTGCCACGCTCTGTAAGCGGGGTTTTGCGAGCCGTACTGATGCTGCCTACCCCGCAGGCTCGGACGATCGGGTGCTGCGGGGCGACCAGCTTGTTCTCCTTTTCGACGTCGCTTTGGGCGACCCGATCGCGGCGCCGCTTCTCCGTGACAGTCGCCAACACCTTCAGGAAGTCCGACCGCGCACGCGTAGCGGCCACCCGCGAACTTCTCGTGGCAATGGCCGTGGTGGCGGCGGACGCAGCAGGCGTAACTCCGATGTCGTGATCCACGTCTTCGTTGTGGTTGTCAGCAGGTGCAAGGCCACCGCGGCGCTTCCGCTGGGAAAAAGGGGGACCTAAGGAGTCGCTAGTGCTCTCGGATGGGTCATCGTTAGAGGTGGACCTGATGGTGCTGCTGCCGTCTGTCAGGCTACTGCCCCGCTGTACCCCACCCACGGCCTGCCGCAGTTCTGGTGTTTCCCGGAACGTCAACGGTAGCGCGGGTACCTCTGAGATGAGCTTCGTCGTCCCGGTATTCGCGGTGGTGACACTGGACTGTCGCAGAACTTTCACGCCGTTGCTAGTGAGCGGAACGTGTGTCTCAGATGAGTCGGAGATGGTGGGACGGGCAGTACCGATCACACGAAGCTTCTTCGGACTTCGCATACCGCTCTCATCGCGCTGCGTCCGCAGCTTCTCAGCCAGGTTCCTCCCTCCTCCCGGTGTCTCCCCTGGCCCATCACTCCTCTTCTCCTCCTTCCTCACGAGCTCCTTCGTCTTCTTCATGCTTTGGGCCGTGTCCATGGTCTCCGCGTCCACCTCAGATGAAAGCAATGCGCTGGAGGCAAGGTGATCACGGCTCCCGTCTTCTCGGTGACAGTCATCCTCGTCCCTCTCGTCGCTGAGGTCTTCATTGCAGCCCCGTTCATCGTCCAGCGCGTAGAGGCCGTTCCGATTGTCCATGGTGCGGATCAGCATCTGCCGCAGGTTCAGTATAGACTGTTGCTGTTCCTCCATCTGTTCGATCATGCGCCCTGTCGTGGAGGCCATCGCTCGCCGCTCCTCTCGCATGGCGCTCTCTTGCTCTCGCTTCTCCTTTCGCAACTGGTCGATCTGCTCCTCGAGAGAGCCCTTTGCATCGTACAGGAGATCGATCTGCCTTCCTTGGCGGAGTAGATCGCTGAATAGGGCGGAGCTCTTCGTATACGTTGCCTTCAACAACGAGTCGAGCTGGGAAGTGTGAACGGTGCTCCGATCCCCTCGCAACGCCATCAAGTCCTTCACCAGACTCTCCATCCCAGCCAACTCCGTTTCATGACGCTCTAACAGGTGCTCGTACTTCCTCTTGTACTCTTGAATGAGCTCCTCTGACCGCATCTTGGCCGAACGCTCCGACTTGGCCTCCTCCAGCACCCGGTTCTGCATGTCCATGACCCGCGTTCGGCTGTCCGACATCTCGCGCTTGAGCTGGCGAATGAATCGTTTACTCTCCTCATTGCGTGTGGAGAGGGCGACGACCTCGACAATCTTGTCCTGCAGCAGCTGATACGTGTCCGCGTGTTTGTCGGCCATCTCCTCGTAGAGCGCCCGTTGGTGTTCATACATCTTCTCGAAGCGGTTGCGCTCTCGCTGCAGACTCTCGTATTCGGCGAGGGAAACCACCGGCTCCGGCACGGCAGGACTGTGGCCACGCGCGTGGTGCGTTGCAGGGTCGCCATAGGACGCGTGGTGTGCCGGTGGGCCGTAGGAGGTACTTGAACGAGAAGACGTCGGCGTCGGGAGTGTCCGGACGGGAGTGCTGCTGGGACTTCGTGGGCCGTCCGATGGTGGAGTGGTGTCCTCGTGTGCCGCACCACGAGCCACGTGGTTGGCATGACCAGAGCTGCTATTACCTCGCGAACTTTTCCGGTGGCTCGAGCTGAGCGAACCGATGAAAGCGCTGTCGTACTCCGTCACATCCACGTAAGCAGCGCTGCTGGAAGGCATGCGCTGCGGGGAGAGCAGCGCCATAGCAGAGGGGGAAGCGTCGATACACTGCGCCGTGACTCGATCCATCGAGTCTTCCAGGAATATAGCAGCATCATCCGTAGAGGTGCCGAGTTGACGGTGAGCCGTGACAGACGACAGCCCTTCCGCCGCGGACCCCCTCGAACTGCCACAACAGCTGCTCACAGAACAAGATGGCATGAAACAGAAGGCGGCGTTGAGAAGGTACTTCCCTCTTCCCTCCACTAACAGAAAAAGACTTCTGCTCTACCTGAGTGATGGAGCGCGGTTGCACCGCTACCTATTTTATCTATGTAGCGAAAAAAAAAGAGAAGGCGATGAGCAGGTGAAGGAGCTAACTAATGTGGGGCTTGGAATGGTACACACAAACACAAACCAACACACCGTCGATCGTAGGAGGTCCCCCACCCCTACCCCCACACAAAAAAATCTCGTGCGTGGAAGGCCCCTCCTCGTAATGCTTTGTGGCTCGCCTCTTCTCCACTTTCTCCTCGCGTGGATGTGTGGGATGGATCGTTCACGAGGGAGATGACGTGACGATGAGGGATTGCAAAAAGAAAAAATAGAGGAGGGAAGAGGGAGGAGGAGGAGGGAGGCCGTACGAGGCGGCGGAGCAGATCAGGAAGAGGAAACCGGGGGGGGGGAGAAGGGGTATAGGCGACAGAATTTATCTCCGCGGGTTTTGCGCAGGGAGAGGAAAGGGAGGACGTCTCTCTCCGTTCTCACGAGAGAGAATGCTACTGGAAAGGGGAGGGGATGGCAATGCAAAGGGCGTCTGCCACTGCCGTGTATGCCGCTGTGTTCGTCTCTCTCTTTCTCACATGCACGACCGCAGAGAGGAGAAGAACGTAAAGAGCCGGAAGGGTGTGAGGAGCGGGTAGGCGGGAAAAAAAAGTTATATAGAGAAGGGAGGAGGTGAAGATGATGGGCATGAAGATGGAGAACGAAGAAAGCGGAGAGGGGAGGGGGAGAGAGAGCGGCAGCACGCGCGCATAGACCTGCCTCGAGCGGTGCCAGATGAAGGTCCCCAACAACGTGGGGAAGGCCTTGGGCAAGAGGCCGTCGCATGTTGTGAGGGAGCAGAGGGAGGCGAAGAGACGGGGACGTCGAGGGCCCAGCGAGCGGGATGGAGATTGGTGATGCTTTGCTTAAGGAGAGATGAGGGGAGGGAAGGTGGGAGCGCCACGCCACGGACCCTCTCTTGTTCCCGTCTAGAGCGTAGTGTTGGGACGAGCATAAGAGCGAGAAGTGCGAAAGAACTTCGCCCCGCTCACGTTCCATCTCTCCCACCAACTCCGTCTGTTTTCACTTCTGCTCTCGCCCCAACTCCACTCTCGACAGCACGCCTCCACCCCACCCACGTCGTTGTCCTCCTTGGCGTCTAGCCCAACTCCGCCTCGAGATCCTTCTCCGTGAGTGTTGGGGGAGGGAGGGCGGGTGTATCCAAAGGGGGAGAGGGAGATGGCGTGCGACGCACGGGAGATTGAAGAGCGAGGACGGGAAGTGGGGGGGGGGGGGGAAAGCCACGCGAGAGAGGTGTGTACACCATGCCTGAACGCAAACCTGTGAAGCACCGAAACGGGGTCGAGAGGAAAAGGAGAGAAGCACGCAAAGCAGCCGTCGCCAAGATGCATCTTTGGACGCGGTGGCCCACGAAACAGACGAAGAAGAAAAGCTTCAAGGGGGAAGGAGGGAGGTAGCTCACACGTGCCCTCTTCCCACTGTTCTTGAACTATGCCTAGATAACGGTCGAGCCCACACGCACTCCTCAAAGGCACACACCCACACCTACTTTATGTTTACCAGTTCGTCCAGGTCGGATCCTTCGCGTACTCTGACATGTAGTGCAGCACCTTCTCCGTGATCTCTCGCTCGTCGTAGCGGTTGCCGAAGAAGTCAACAAAGCGGCCCTGTGGATCGAAGAGAAAGATGGCGATGCTGTGATCGATGAGATAGTCCTCCGTGTCCACCTCCTCCTCCGCGGGGATGGAGTAATAGATGCGGTAAGAGCGGCACGCGTCGTTCACCTGCTTCGGGGTCCCCACCAACCCCTCGAAGTCCGGGTGGAACACGGAAAGGTACTCCTCGATCGCCTCCAGCGAGTCCCGCCGCGGGTCACAGGAAACAAAGAGAGGCGCGATCCGCTCCTGCGGCCGTGCTGCGTGGACGGCATCGATGACATGTGTCATGCGGTTCAGTTCCACCGGACAGATCTCCGGGCAGTGTGTGAACCCGAAATAAAAAAAAGCCCACGAACCGAGATATTCGGCCTGAGAGACCGGTTCACCCTTCGTGTTCACCAGCACAAAGGGGCCTCCCAACGCGGGGCGACCCCGCGTCTCAACACTCACGCGAGCGCTGCCCTCCGCACCGAAGTACCGCCGCTTCGCTTGGCGGCTACCGTACCACAGCGTTAACATGCACAGGAGTGCAAAGCTGCCGATCACGCCATACTTCCGCAGCGCCTGACGATCCTTCTCGAGCTCCGCTGCCTCGACAGCATCAGAGTTGTTGGGGTTGGCTGCCCCCTCCGTGCGGAAGGCCCGGCAGCTGTACAGTAACGGCACCACAGGCCTTCCCGATTCAGCGGCACGCGCCAGCTGCAGCGGAGCGGGAGAGAGTTGGTCGCCCATACGTGGGTGCGACCGGATGGAGCAACAGCGCTGCACCGATGCGGCTGCTACTGCGGTTGCCACAACGCGCCTCCCGCCGCTTACCGCCATGCAAGAGAAGGTGGGGCAGTACATCGTGCTCAAGGCCGCCGCTTCCTCCTGTTCTGCCTGTACTGTTCGCCTCTTCTTAGTGGAGAGGTGCGGAGTCGCCCTGCAACGCCTCTTCGTTTCCGATTCGTATCAGATTGGTTTATCCTTTCGAGCGGGGGGGCGACGTAGACGCGTGGGCGTCTGACCACTTGTAAAATATCGGGCAGAGCACCGGCGCGAAGTTCGCCTGTTTTCTCTGAGCGTCTCGCTGACCCGTTAGTTTCGGTGGAGCGTCTCCGCTGAGTTGCGGTTGACCCCGATGGAAGAGGAGGAGGACCGTAGTGGAGAAGAAAAAAGGCCGAGAAGGAGGCAGGGATGAAGGGTAACTCAAAAGCTTTCGGTAGGAGACGGGGAACGAGGAGGGGGAGAGGAGGACGTGCCCCCTGCCTCTCTGGCTTACATCCTTTCTGCTCCCGCATACGCATGAGCGACGAACCGCTTCCATCCACGAAGAGGAGAGTGCAACGGCTCACCGACGACGGCGAGAGCCCCTTTTCCGATATCGACACACTCCAGGAAGTGTCCTGCGGGGGGAGCTACCTCATCAAGGAGAGAGAGACTTGAGGAAAAGAGCGGGGAAAGGGGAGGAAAGTGGGCATCACCGAAACAAAACGGTCACGTCCAGACCGCCATCGAGCAGCTAAACACATAGAAACTGAAACTCTAAAGGGAGGGGGGGAGGGAGGGAAGAAGAGTGTATGTACATCACCAGGCCGTTCAACCAAACCTTCCTCCTCCCTCTTTTCTCTCGCTCTTCGGCTGCAACTATTAACGTGCCGCACCCTCCCTTCGGGTTGCTGCAGTGCTGTAAGGTCTTTCGCCTCCCGTTGCACACATGAACACGCCAGACAACAACACCAAAAGGAGGGAGTACATTAGTCCAGGTTGATCTCCAGTGGTGAAAGCTCCGTCGGCGGCGGAGTCGGTGGCAGTGCCTCGACGGGATTCTTTCGCGACGCTGGTGGAAGCGCTTGCTGGGGTGCCGCCAAGTCCTCGTCAATCCTCTCGCGTTGAGGCAAGGGGGTGCTTGTCGGCTTCTGTGGGTCAGCAGGAGCGCGACGGAGTAGACGTGCCTCATCAGAAGGGGCATCTGTGAGAAGCAGCGGTGCTGACCCCTCGCCGGGTGCCGATGCAGGAGCTGATGCTATCGCATTGAGACGGCCGTACCGGTTGCGCACGAGAGTTTTAGGTCTTCGTGCTACCCCTTGCTGCGTCAGCAATGTTAGTTGCTTCGTCTCCAGCGTGCGCTGTTGCGCTTCGCACAGCTGCCGCGCCCGCTCCGCAGCAGACTTTTGGGGCAGCTCCGACGTTGTGTAGAAATCCTCTTGCGTGGTACACCCTTCCGAACCGACGTCACCCGCTATAGCACCCTCTCGCTCTTCTGGGGAGGGACTCCTCCTCGCGCAAGGCTGCGACGAACCCTTTCGAAAGTCCGGGAACGAGTCGTTCTGCTCGGGGAACGCATCATCCTCCCACGGGTCCCGTGGTGGCTTACTGATGGAAGGGTCATTGCCACCGCCAACGTTGTGGGAGGGGGGCCGACGCGAGGCCACTTTAAGGTGCTGGCCAGGTGCAAGGAACTGCGGTCCGCCACGGCGCTTGGCAGTGACCGACGGCGGGGACGCGGGTGGCGGGGGCATACAATAGTCCGGGTATAAATATGTATGGGTATATGAAGGGGAATAGAGAGAGAGAGGGGGGGGAGGGAGGGCTTCTCGCACAGTTCTCTCCGAGCGGCTCCTCTCTCACTCGTCCTCTATTCAATGTACGCTATGCTCGTTACGCTGTGGACGTCCAGGGGCGGGCCGAATAGGGCCTGCAGACGGAGTGATGCCGGAAGGCGTAGAGGGAGACGGGGGAGGGGGAAGAGAGAAGAAATAGCGAACGTGGGTGGGTGTGTCTTGGGGATGAGGGGGGCGCTCGGTCAGGGAGGCAGTGGAAGAGGACAGGGAGGACACAGGGAAGGGGGGGGTTGGACGGCGTTGTCCGCATCATAGACTTCAGTACAGAGGTACGTCATCTCCCAACGCGTACATACACACACTCACGCCCATACTTATGTACAAGCAGACGCGTCGCGAGCGCACCCGCTGTCTCAGAGCTCCGTAGCGGCTCTACGCGTGCCCGTGGTGGTGGTGGTGGGGGGGGTGCACCACAGGCACGCACCACGGTGGTCGATCCATAAGGAGGACGAGGGCTCCGGTGCCTCTGCGTACAACAAGGGTGGCCACCAGGTTGAGTGCGGCAGTAGAGAGGGGGGGGAAGGGGGCGAAGTAGGAAAAGAGCAGCACCAGAGTTCTTGGGAGGAAGCTCGGCGTCCCATGTCAAAGCCATGCACTCCGCGCATGCCCATGTATATGTGTGTATATACTCGGATGTATCGAAGGAGCGCTATCGCATTACGGGCTAGAGCAGTGTGGAGGCGGTATGCCGCAAATCCTGAAGGCTTCCCTCCTCGCTTTTCTCTCCCTTCTCCCTTCCCCTCTTCTCCATACACCCGCTTGTCGCAGTGTCGGCGCACGTCTTGCGGAGCTCGAAGGACTGCCGTTACCAATACTGCGGTTGGGGAGGGGGGAATGGAAGAGAGGCGAGTCCACGGTGCATCAGGGAAACCACAGAAGTTGCGGGCGCGTGTAGGCGAGCCGCTCAGAGCAGACGGAGAGCCGGCGTACCTCGACGGAAGTGGCGCCGCAGGACGGCAGATGCCCCCCACGAACCCACCCACACCAAAAAAAATAATGCCTTCCACTCATATCCGAAGCTCATCAAGCTGCTTTCGTATCCGGCGCTCGAAGGGGGAGGGGGGGCGATATCATGGAAGAGAAAATTGGATGCACCGCAGAGAGAATCCTCCAGAAAGGAGGCGAAAAAAAAGGCGTGTGCGGCGCTACTCGGTTGGTGCTTCCGTGTAGCGCCTGCTGTGCAGCAGCGCATGTGCATCCGCAACCATCTCAGACGTCACGGTGGCCCGTGCAAGGCGAGCCCGCCGTTCTGCTCGGCCCTCATCCGATACCCACTTGTTATCCGCATTGAGCATGAGCCCGCTAGCCTCGTCCCGGTAGCTATACCCGGTAACGCCGTCGTAGATGCCGCTCGGCGCTTCTGGAGCGTAGGTGGGCTTGAAGTCTCGCTGATAAAACTGCCGCCGATTCAACTCGATGCTGTCGAGGATGTCATTGGCTTGACGGGACTGCTGGCGGCCTACGAAGAGGACGAAACAGCCGGAGCAGACGGCGATGGTGCCGCGCCACTCCATCCACACCGTTCGCCCAACGCCCCGTTCGCCATACCGAGAGAGTACCTCTGCATTTTCAATACCAAGCCACCACGCCTTCACGCGTGTGAAGAGACTCACATGGTGCACCAGCCGTGGATGTGCGTGCTTCGGTGGCATATCGAACCAGCTCCGCTCTCTCCACGCTCCTTTTCCTTCTCCCTTTTCTCTAATGGACGCCCACACTCTCTTCTCTCTCTCCCTCTCTCCCTCCCCCACACCCTCGCTCTTCTCCCTTCCCTCTCGCCAGTGAAGATGAAGAGTACGGAGGTGCGCGGCAGTCGGCGGCGATGTCACTACAGCCTGCAATGTTGGGGAGGGAGAGGGAGTGAAGGGATGCAGAAACGGTAGCTGGCAACGAAGGCTATCGTGGTGGGGGTCTCACGACATGCTCAAGTGGAGAAAAAGAAGAGGGAGAAGCAGAGAAGGATGGGGAGGGGACTGAATAGAGAAGAGGAGGCAGGAGAGAGAAGGGGCAAGGAGAACATCTCCTCTGGCTACGGATCGATGCGGGCGCCCATCCTACAGTCCGCCAAAGGGTGAGCCAATGAAATAAAGCTGATGATGGGCAGCGGTGGGTATTCTTGCGTTGTCATTCCGGAAGGGAGAGGGAGGAGGAGGGGGATTGGCAAAGACAGTACTCCCATTCCTCTTTGCTCTCCCCTTCGCTTCTCTTCCTCTTCCTCCTTCCCCTTCTCCAAATGCATCAGAGGGGGGGGGGGAACACGTCGCTCCTTCGAGACCGAGAGAGAGAGAGAGAGAGAGACGTACGACCAGTCGCATCCTTTTTTGTTTTTAGACTTCACAGAGTTCACGCGTCTCCACGGCATCCCTTGCCTGCAGCAAACACCACCCGCCCGTCTGCTCTCCCCCCCCCCCTTCTCCTCCTGCCCTCGCTTTCTACCTCGTGGCTGAACACCCAAAAAGGAGAAAGACGCAAGATGGATGGGAAGAAACCCCACCACCACCATCACCGCCTTCGTTGACGTGCGCTCAACGACGCAGTTTTCCTCCTCCCTTCCCGCAAACTTACATTTAGCGAACGCCTCCACACAAAAGCGCACACACGAGAAGGTGAAGGTGGCACAGCACGTCAGCCCACTATGACGTCGACAGCGAAAGGAGAAGCAGCGGGCAGTCACAAATAAAAAAAAGAAACAGCAAAAAAGAGAACGAGAACGGAAATGTGCGAAGCAAAACCGAAGCCGATGCGGAGGGAAGGAGGAGGGAGGGAGGGTGGAGTTACGCGCGATGCCCGTGTTACTCGAAACTGCACACAGACGGCGTCACGCGAAGGCAACGGAAGAGAGACATAAAATATGGAGAAGAGGGGAAACGCAAAAAAAATGAAAAGAGAGGCGGAGTGCACACAAAAAGGAGAACAAAAGCGAAAGGAGATAAATGGAGACAGAGAGAGAAAGAGAGAAACCGGATAGGCAAGCCCCTCCCTTCACGCCACCTCCCACGAAAGAACAAAAAGAAGAAGAAACCATGAACAAGACAGACAGCTCGCTTTTCCCCCAGCCCTCCCCCCCTCCCTCTCCCTTCTCACTCCTTCCTCTTCACGTCATCGCGGAAGTATACTGTGCCATGGTCGTGAAGAACGGGCGGGAGAGGCGAAGACGGAGGAGGGAGGGAACGTGGCGGTCAGCACGATGACACCTGATTGCTGCAAAGCGCGGCAGGGAAACGGGAGAGGAGGAAGAACAGGGGGAGACAGAAAGAGAAGGAGAGAGACGGCACTGAGGCAGAGATGCAAACTATGAAGGGATGCGGGACCGAGCAGCGTACTGCGAAAACCCATCGCTCGCCATAAAACCCAACCTCCCCACCACAGAAATATCACGACGAGGCGGATATATTTTGTAGACACCGCCGCCTCTCTCTTTGGGGGGGACGAAGGAAGAAGCGAGCAGCCCTTGTCCGGGCCAGGAAGAGGAGGTCACCAAACTAGAGGGATATAGGAGCATGCGCGTCCGCTTTTCACAGAGAGGGTCTCTGTAGCCCCCTTCTCCCCTTCTCTAAAGCAGACACGGGCCATCGACGCCGCTTCGTCATCCATCTCACCGCGATCACGTCTTCTTCGAGGGGCTCGGCGCAGGAGTGGGAAGGGGAAGATGCAGTCACAGAAAGAACACGGCCAGGGGAGGCACTCGCAGCCGTGCCATACACGCTCTCACGCAACGGAATGGCGTGGAGAAAGGACGGAGGGGAGGGGGGATAAAGGGCAAAACCCCCACAGGCACCTCTCGTGTTTTCTTCGATGGATAAACGAAGCATAAAAGATAGGTGCTCAGCTTTACAGCTTACTCGGTAGGGACGACATCGCCGACGTGGCCGCAACCTCTTTCTTCACACAACGGTCTCGAAACGCCATGCACAGCTCCACCTCCTGCCGGCTGCCCATGTATACCGGAATGCGCTGATGCAGACGCTGTATCGACTGATCGAGGATGCGGCCGGTGCCGCACAACGCCTTCCCGCCTGCCTGTTCGATAAGCAGCGCCATCGGGGCGCCTTCGTAGAGGTAGCGCAGCTTCCCCTCCACTTTGTTCGCATCTTTAGGATAGCAGAAGATGCCGCCGTAGAGGAGCGTGCGGTGGATATCTCCCACCATGGAGCCGATATAACGTGCACTGTACAGGGTGTTGGCGTTCGTCTTGATGTAGTCGATATAGTCTTTAAACCACTGCTCCCACTTGCCATAGTTACCCTCGTTGACGCTGTAGATGCTACGCTTCTTCGGGATGCTGATGTGCGGATGGGTCAGGATGAACTCCCCGATGTTAGGGTCGAGGGTGAAGCCCTCCACGCCGTGACCCGTCGTCAACACGAGGATGGTGGCACTGCCATAGACGGCATATCCAGCCGAAACCATATCCGAACCCTTCAACGTGCGGATTATGGCGTTGGCTTCCTCGAGCGTGTTGATCTTTGCGTCCTTCGGTAGTCGCCACACGCCCCAGATGGAGCCCACAGAGACGTTGGCGTCGATGTTGCTGCTTCCGTCGAGGGGATCAAAGAATACGAGGTAGTCCCCCCGCTGGTGGCTCTCCGCAACAATCATCTCTTCCTCCTCCTCACTCCCAATCACGCAGACGCAGGTGGAGCTCAGCAGATACGCTTTGAAGGCAGCGTTCGATATGACGTCCAACTTCGCCTGTTGGTCCCCCGTGGCGTTGGCGGTCTGTGCGGCGAGGTAGCCGAAAATCCCCTTCATGCCCGCTCGGCGGATATTTTTTTCAATCACCTTCACCGCCGTTTGGATGGCCATCATCAGCAGCGTGAACTCCCCGCGACTGTGCTGCGGTTGGCTCTTCATGAGGTACTGCGTGAGGGTGGTGGGGGTGAGCTTGTGGGGAGCGTCCATGATGCTGCACGCACGACGCGCAATGTACCGCCTGCCAAACAAATATGTTTATATATATATATATATAGTCGTAGCGATGATAATGAAGTTGCTTTCACCCTAGCCGTTCGAGCTAGACAGCGGTGGACCCTGAAGCGTAACGAAGTCGGAAGCGAGACCGGGAGAAAAGCGGGGTATAGATGGACGCAGGTATGGAGAATAAGAAAAAAGGGGCAGATGAAAGAGCTTCAAGAGGCACTCGACGGGACACACCGAAGCGCAACACAAAGGGAGAAATGCGGCGGGAGAGAAAAAACGGCAACGTGCGTTCGTTGTGGGTGTGTTGGGTGTGCATGGGTGGCAGTGGCAACCGCAGCAAGACAGAGACAGAGAGAAACAGAGAAGTGAAAAAAAGAAGGGAGACACAAACACGCACACCTCGTTAGGTGTGTACGCAAGAAGGTCGAAAGAAGAAGTCGTAGGGTGGGGAGAAGAGAGAGAGAGAGAGAGGGGGGGTGGCGCTTCATTGGAGCGGTGTATGGCGGTTGGACCTACCGTTCACGCCGCCACGCGAAGATTTGAGGAAGGGATGCTCGACAAGGCCTTGCCATCCCTCCCCTTCCCCCCTCCCCCCCTTGTCCTCCCGTAGGGAAGGGTCAGCAGGCGATTTCCTCGGAAGAAGCACGCACCCCCTCGAATAGGAAGATCCTTCAGCGTCACCGGGTATACCGTGACGCCTTCGTGCACGCCCCATTTGCCTCTCTTTTCCCACTGCCTCGTCTTCCACAAGAGCCGGTGGTGCAGAATTGCCGTGGCCGCCTCAGCTTGATCCACGGAACGCCTGTCGAACTTGTGCGGCACCCCTCCTCTCTTTTTTTTCCGATGTACTTGAACGGCACCGCCGCTCTCACTGGCATCCATTGAGGCACGTACATCGCTCTTTCGTTTTCTTTTTTTTGGAGGGGGGATTTGGAGGGAAGGAATTTTTTCGTCCATAAAATTGTGTTTACTTCCTCGTTTCACTTTATTCCATCCCAACGCACGGACGTCGTCCAAAGAGAATTTAACTACGGACGTACCACTGCGAACAACTACACAGACACGCACCTGCACACACACACACACACACAAACACACAAACACCCACGCACACACACAAGTCGCAGACACGCACACTCGAGTCCGAAAGGAAACACAAAAAATGAATTGCCGCGAGTGCATAAAGGAGAAGGAAAAAAAAAGAGAGACAAAAGGGAAGCGCCGTTGTGGTGGTGATGAGGGGGGGGAGGGGAGGGGGGAGGGGATTATCTTCATTTCTCTGTTTTCGTTTTTTCGAACGTCTGTGTGAGTGGGAGAGAAGAGGCGGAGGGGGAGAGACGAGCCCCACCCCGCCCCGCCCCACCCCACCCCACTCCAACCCCTACGGAAGGGGGCGGGGAAAGAGGCAGAGGGAGCGAAAAGGGCGTCTGACGACCCTCCAGCCTCCGTTTTGATAACCCCTCCCGCCTTTTTTTTTCGCACCACGTCTTCCCGAAACCACCGCACACAAAACAAAAACACATGAAGGCAAGACAAGAACGCCAATGGAAAAGGAAGAGATCAGTTCTGGGCAGGTATGGAGGAGGGAGGGAGGCAGAGGAAGTGGGATGGCACATCCACAGCCCGTGGATAAGCTACTCCAACCCTTCTTCCCCGCACCCCCCTCCCGTGGAAGTACGAAGGGGGGGGAGGGGAGGAAGCTGCGCAGGCCAGATCCACAGCAAAAAAAAAGAAACAAAAAGAAAAGCTGACGCGCCCTCGCCTGCCCTCCACCACCGACAGGACGCGCGAAAACCCCGAAGCCCCCTTCCCCTTCCCCTGCCCACACACACACACACACACACACATATGTCAATAGGGAAGGCGACAGAAAGCGTAAAAAAACTCAGCAAAAAAGAGAAAACCAATGATGAGAACTGAAGAAAAAACAAAAAGAGACGCGGGAGGAAGTGAGGGAGTCAACGGAAGTGACGCTTGTCCGTCATACGTGCGTCGCTACGGAGAGGAGCAGGACATGAAGAAAGTGGGGGGGCGCGAGATGAGAGGGCGGCGGACCGTCAGCGACACGTTGGGCAAACACACACAAAAAAAGGAGAGCGGAGAGCGCAGAAAGGGAAGAAGAAACACAACGAAAACGAAACTTCGCCATGCGAGACAGAGAGGCTACTCCTAAGGAGTAGGCTGCGTTTCTGCGTGTGCTTCGTAGGCAGAACAACACAAAAAAATCCGTTTCGCCTCGCTCTTCCACCTTCCCCACCGCTTCCCCCCTTTTCCCTCACCACGGAGAGGGAAATGACTCGCGCGCGCACCACAGTTGACTCGGGGAGGCGGAGCCGCTGAGAAAAAAAAAGATGGGAAGCATAAAGGAGATAGAGATAGCCTAACACACAGACACACGCACACACATATACATATATATATATATACGTTCACAGAGGAAGAGAAGGAGAAAGGCAGCTTGGAAGCGAAGAAAGCCGAAGAGACGTAGAGAACTGAGAAAAAAGATCTGGTTCGTTCTGCGCAGAGCCCTTCTCTCAGCCTCCTTCTCCTGCTCTTTACGAATACTCTACACACACACACACACAGACACACAGACACAGACACACGACACGGGCCAACCCACGCGAATACATGGACGAGGGTTGAACAAAAACTTACAAGAGGACGAGAGTACCGATGACCCTCGGCACGCCTCTTCCCAAACCCCCACGCACCCTTCCCTTTCCCACCCACCCCGTTTTTGTGCTGTACATGAGGTATAGGTCAGCAGCTGGTCGTCCTTGACAAAGGCTTGACAAGAACAGGATTTACTTCGCCCGCACGCACACATGAGAGGAGAGGCGCGCATTCATGCAGAAAGAGAAAAGAGCTGTTCGCGTTACGCTTGGTGAAGCGTTGTTCAGCCGCATTCGAACGTGTCGCGACTTTGTCTCACAAAGAAGTCGTGGCTACTTGTAAGCCACTGCCTGAACCACGCGCAGGACGAGGCTGAAAAAAAGGAGGGGGGAGGGGGGGGGGGGGTGAAGTGAGAGACGTCCCACATTTGTTTTGATATTTCTCTTCTTCTCTGACTTGGCGGCGATTATCATCTTCGATATTCCCCATGGAGAGAAGAGACGGGGAGGAACCAGAAACAAAAGAAATAAACCATTACCCTGTATTTTTTTTTCGGATGCCACATCTGGCAGCACGACTGTTGACAATGGGATCGGGGGGGGGGGGGAAGGGCGGAAGACCTGCACAAGGAGGAGAACAGGAGGGGAGGAGGGACGGCGACGCTTCTGTCGACCGGGATAACTCGACGGATACACCGTTCGACGAGGAAGAGAGAAGAGAAAGAAAAAAGGGGGGCAACCCACTTTTTTCGTCAGCTTCGTTGGGCTCCATCTACGCTGGGGCAGGCTACCCAACGGGCCTACACCTGCACGACCTCATGCATTACCTGGTCGTCCTTCTACGGAAGTTCCCCTCCACGTGGGGGACGTGAAGCAGAGGGGAGGATCAGACGGCGTCTCCTTGTCGTGAAGCACCTGCCCTTTCCCTCAGCGTATGGTCATCTCGCTTGAGAAGTTTGTACAGTCGTCACGTCCTCACACCCACCCCACTTTTCCCCTTCTCCCGATAGTTCCCTCCTCCTTTGCCTTTGTATGTGTGTGGTGTTCAGTCCCCTGCTTACGCATCAGACAACTCAAGCGACGCGAAGATGCACAAAGACTCGTCAAACCCCCGAGAGGGGGGAGGGAGGGAGGGGGAGGGGAAGTAGAAGAACACCTGCCACACTTCTCCTCACCCCCATCTATATATATATAGAGAGAGAGAGAGTGTGTGTGTGTGTGAGGAAACTACAGATATAAAGAAAAAGAAAGATGAAGTTACACAGCACCGATGAAAAGAGTGTTTTGGGAAGAGGGGGCAGAAGACGTACAGGAGAAGAGCAACCATGGCCGGTAAGAGAGAGACTGGGAGAAAGAGAAAGCCGAGTGTGTTCGTCGGCGGGATAGAAAGACGCGTGAAGCGGGGTTGCACGACGACGACGACGACGACACAAAAGAGAGAGAAAGAGAGAAGCACCAAAACAGAAAAAAAAAAGTACACAGAACAGAAGAAGAGAGAGGCCTTCCTGATCAGACAGTCGAGCTCACGAAGAGGAAAAAGGGGGGGAAGAGCGGACTATCTGTCCCCTGCCTCCTCCCCTCCCCCCTCCCCCACCTCTGCCTCTTCTTTCTCGCCTAACCAACGCACCTTCCACCCAACCCCGCTTCCTTCTCCCTTCGTGTCCCTCTGAACACGGCTGCCCATCTGTAAAACAAGACGAAAAGGCAGAGAGGAGAGAGCGAAGGAAGAACGCACATACACCCTCACTATTTTTCTTTTTGAAAGGGGGCGGAAGGTGAGCCGTGCGGGGAGGTGGGAAGGCGATGGTGTTAGGCAAGGAGCGCACACGAGAACAACATCAACAGCAACGTGGGCAGACAGAAATGAAACCTCAGGGGTTGCGTGTCCGTCTCCTCCCTTCGAAACAGTCGGCGCTCTCCCTCCTCCCCACTCCACCCTCCCCTCGCAAGCTTCTCTAGATTCCGAGGGTAAAGGAGGAGGGGGGAGGGAGGGAGACGGTGGCGGAGGGAGAGAGAGAGAAGAGGAAGGGGGAGGAGGGGGCAGGTTCATGGCAAGATACGCATTGCTGAATGGCACACATGGGAGGTAAACAACTTGAAAAAGAGAGAAAGAAAGGAAAGGAAAGGAAAAAAAGAACAGAGCTTTAGAGTTCACAGTTCACACAACGAGGAGGAAGAAGGGGGTGGGGGGTGGGGGGGTGGGGGAAGGAATAGTTAAAGCTGAACGCCCCCTGCACGTCGGTTCCAGAGACATCGCCAAGAACTTTAAAAAAAAGAAGAGGGATGTGGCTCACCCTCTTCCATCACGTCTTGCTGCGGAGAGGGAGGGGAGGAGGACGATGAGAACGGAAGCGCCGAACAAGAAAAAAGAAAGGGGCGCGCAGCTCGCGCGTGGAGAGGGTGACGGTTTTGAAGGAGAAAGAAGACCGAAAACAGGTAAGAGGGGGCCTACGAAACCGCGGGTCAGCACAGCAGTCGACATCCACCGTTGGAGGCGGCGCTGGGTGGAGAAAGAGGGAGAAGTGTGGCAGAGAAGGGTGACGGGCAGAGCTCCTACCACCCTCACACAGGGTGAGTGACGCTCCTGCTCCATGAGGCATGACAGGGTCCTGTCCACCATTACCGTTACCACCCAGTGAGTACGTCTGACCGGATGCACATACACACACACACACAGAAACACCCGTCCGTAAGAGGAAATGAAAGGAAAAAGAGGGGGAAGGGGTCGACAGACGTATGCGGAGCATCCATGCGCCGATGTTTGTGCCATTCACGTTTCGTCGTTGTCACCGTTCCTTTTCCTTCTCACTCACGTCCCGTCCAGCCATCTTCTTTCTCTCTTTCACTCTGCCCCCCCCCGCTTTTCACTCTCTTCTCTCCCGTTGTGCGGCACTTTTGAAATTCTCCTTTGCTACATATATATATTGCGGGGCTCAGTAATTGTAGGGCCCTTGTCCCCACCAAACCAGCATGCACGACCCAGGCGAGAAGGGAGCGGGACCGCCGCCCACAGAAAGGGGAAGGGATTGGGAGGGGGGCAGGGCCAAGGCTTGCCCACGTTGTCTCCCACCACCACCACCACCCCTTCCATCCATCGCTTCGACGGATCACTTCCATTTGCTTTAAAGAAAGTGTGCGTGCGTGTGTGTGTGTGTGTGTGTGAGAGAGAGGGCCAGCTACACGGGGGATCGCAGCGTACTGCAGCCTCCTCTAGTTCCACCCGACAGCGGGGTACACGCCTGCAGTGCCCATGGCTGGTGGAGTGGTGGACGTCGTCTCCGCTGCCGGAGCCGGGCGATGGGCACCCTCTTCATCCACGATGAGAGACGTAGACGGGTTTGTTGTCTTGATCTCCTCCATGCGGGAGAACTGAATGTCGAGGGTGAAGGTGATCGTTTCTCCGAGGGTGACCGGCTGCCCTTGCAGGATGTTCTTCACGTGGTCGGCCGTATCGCTGGTGTCGAACTGGACGAGGGCCTGCACACGGTTGTGGTTCCACTGGCTGCTCTCATTCTTCGGCAGCACAACAATACGTTCTACCGAGCCGTACGCGGCGAAGATCTGATACACAATCTCCGGGGTAATGTGCGCTGCAGCAGAAACATCATACTGGGTGTTGAACATCGACACGAGAAGCGTGCGGGTCGCCTGCTGCGTGGCGGTGAGGCTTTGATGATTACTGAAGCGGATGTACACACGGCGGCCATCGATCTCCGCGTAGCCGGCGTCCTTAAAGAATTCTACCAGCTGCTTTGCACTGTTCGCGTTCTTCATCTCAACCAAGGCCTGATTCATTTGACGCAGCATCACGATATGCTTAACCTCGCCAAAATTTTGAGCGAGGCTCTGAATGCTAAGCTGTGTCACCTCGGGCGTTACGTTACGCATGTGGATGACACAGCTTGTGTTACCAATTTCATTGTTTCGCGGACGCGGCTGATTCTGCGTGGGCGCCTGCCCGTGGTTGGGGCCGTGCTGCGGCGGTTGTTGTTGTTGCTGCTGCTGCTGCTGCTGCTGCATCGAGTGAGGCGGCAACTGTGATGGCACACCGTTTTGAAAGTCTGATCGGTACGGTGCGCCGTAGTTGGGCACCACAGAGACCCCCGTTGACATCGGAGGGGGCACCACGCCTGGTTGATACGACACCACACCGGGCTGACCGTACACCTGGCTTTGAACAAACTGTTGACCGTACATAGGGGGGTGGGGATGGGGTGAGGGGGCGCACGTGACAGAGAGAGAGGGAGAGGGAGAGAGGCCGCGGCGAGTCAGCACGCACAGAAACAGTCACAAAAAAAAGAGGAGCTAAAGAAAGGAGCGCAGTTTTGCGGGTTCTTGCTGACGTGTTCTTTTGGAGATAACCGTTGTAAGTGTGTGTGCGTGTGTGTGAAGGGGAGAGGGAGAGGGAGGGGGGGAGGAGGATGAGAAAAGCCTCGCTAACGCCACTTCCTTTTTTTCGGGAATTTTTCTTTTAAGGCCTGCGATGTCCGGCGGTGATGGTGGAGGAGAGGGAGAGGACAAGGGGGGAGGGGGGGAAGGCACTGTGAGGACGCGAGAAGAGCGACGACGGAAAAGGGAAAAGAGAAACAAAAAAAAGAAAGCGCCAACCGAAAAATTCCCAACGACAACTAAACAAAAGGAGAAAAGTGAAAGAGAGAGAGATAAAAGAAAAGAGATGTTCTGCTAAAGTTTGGTGAACAGGGGAGAGAAAAGAGAGGAGGAACTAGAGGAGAGAGAGAGAGAGCTTCGATCTGTGCAGGAGAGCAGCGAACCACCAGATCCCGTCGAAAAAGGCCCGCCCCGTCGTCGCGTATCGGGTGGGAAGAAAAAGATAGCGCCAGGCGGTTATGGGGTGTGAAGGAATCCGACGGATGTAGGATGTGTGTAAGAGCGAAAGGGAGAGTGTCGGAGGAGGGAGGGAGGGAGGGAGAGAGGGAGGGGGGGCGAAACAACACAAAGGGAAGAGTAGGAAAAGGAAGAGCACACGAGCATCCATGATGCGAGGCGATGCGGAAGGCAGAAAGATGCCGTAGATCACATAGCGCCACCGAAACGTGGACTACGCTCCACCATGGAAGAGCTAGGGGAGGGTAGGGGGAGGGGGAGGCTCCAATGGATCTCTGCCACGACAAGACGGAGAAATAATATCCGTAGAAGATCGACTGCAGTGCCACCCTGAGGCTCACTCCCTCTACTTGCCTTCATATCCTTCATCTTCGAAACGAAGCTCGGTGCGTCCTGTGCCCTGTAAAAAAAAAGGGGGGGGACATAGGCCCACTTGCGCATCTTCCGAGATCAAGAACAGGTTTCTTCCTCAGCTCACACACTTGTCTGCAGTTTTGGACTCCCTCGTCATCTCCGTGATCCTTCTGCCCTCTCCATCGTCTTTTCCCGCGAAAGAGGGGGGAAGGGAGGCCTTTAAGAACCGTAATGCGAAAACTCTTCTCTTGCGTGACGGATGGCCCTCCCCTCACCGTTGAGGCGGGGGATTGGGGGAGAAAAGAGAGGGTGGAGAAGAAGGGCCTGTTCAAGTCGATCTGCAACGCTTCTCATCCATCGATTGTGGCGTCTCTTTTTTTTTGTCCTTCAATTATCTATTCGCAGGGTACTGTTGTGGTTACCGTCGGTGTGGGAATCACCCCATTGTGAGTGCGTCTGCATGGACATCTATAGGCGCACCGATCGTCACGCGAAGAGGTCCTGCTCGAGCAGCTGCATGCGCTTCGCTATACTATCCATGCGTCTACTCTGCTGTTTCTCTACAAAGGCGTCGTGGGTGGTGACCCGGCGCGGCGTAGCCGCTGAAGCGTCCCAAACCACGCCAGGAGGCGGTGCGAGACGAGCATCAGCGATTGCCGTGGATTTCTTTGTCGGCATTGGTGCAGCTCGATACATGGCGTACCGGTCCTCTGCGAGAACCGAACGCTGTGCGGCGGAAGGCTGCGGCGATGTGGACCACTTCTGACCTGTGTGAGAAATCCTGGGTGGCGAGCGTCCCACCAGTCTCCGGAGAGGAGGACCTCCAGCGGCTTTCAGCCGAGCCGCTCCCTTTGAAGCGTGTGGCACTTCATAACGACCTCCGGCAGCCTTGAAGAGAGTACCGAGGTCGCTCATCGCCGTGGCACGACACGACGGTGCCGTGGTAAGCTCGGCTGGAGAACACCGGTGGGTCGCCGTGCAACTGCCGCTCTCGTGAGGACGAAGACGGCCTTCGCCGACGTGTCCCAGTGAGGTCGCCGTCGAGGGAGGCGCCAACGCCTCGTTGGCCTCCAACGGTAGCGTCACATCATCCACCAGTGGAGTGGATGAGATCGAAGTGAACATAGCAGAGCCGGACCGCGTGACGGCGGGAGGCCCCAACAACGCGGAAGGGGGACATGAAGAGACAGCAGCTGGGGGGAGCTGCTCCTGAGCCCTCGTAGGATGGCCACCATACGCTGCAGTGGCGTCCAAGTAGGGTGCAGCGCCTGACACAGCATCAGGGGTGGAGGCGGCGATGTGCAGCGGTTGCACGCCGCCTCCTGTCACCGCAGAGACCTCCGCCAGAGCAGAAGAAGGGGAAGCAGACGCTGCTGGTGGTGGTGATGCAGAAGACTTCTGAGGCTGCTGCGCTTCTTGAGGCGTCTCTACTATTTGCCTTTCCACTGCGTGGACGGCCCCGTTGTCATCGACCAAGCTCTGCGAGACCCACACCCTCGAGGAGGCCGCTGCCCCGGTACGGACGGCTGGAGAGGAAGCCTTCGGTAATTCTTCAAGACGCCGCTCGATGGCGGCCGTGCGCAGTCGCATCGCAGCACTCAAAGCCACCCCCTCAGCCACCACCACCTCGGACTTCTTAGTTCGCTCGTATCGCTGAATGACCTCCCTCGTCTCCTCGATGGCCTTGCCCATGGCCTCCGCAGATGCGTTGACACCCATTAGCTCAGCATTCAGTCGCTGCAGATCGGAGAGAGTCTCGTGCATGCCTTTCGAGGATGGGCATGTCCGCGCCGGTGCTAGGCCCGCGGTACCTGTCATCTCCACCGTGCTGATCGGTGGCCCTGCTGCCTCCCCAGCCCATGAGACACCGGTGCTCTGTCGAGCAGGAGGTAAAGTTTGCGTTGCGTTGGTGGCGGTCTCGGGCGTTGACGGCGACCACCCCGTTGGTAGAGCAGGCGGATGAGAGGCGGTGGCTGTGCCGACTGAACGGGGTATCTCTCCGCCTCGACGAGCCGCTTCAAGCTGCATCTCCAAGAGCTGATGGTTCAGAGACATCAACTCGTTCCTCTGCTTGACGGTGTTCTGCACGAGCTGCGACTGCTCGACCGGACTTAGACCACGAAGTTGCTGAGTCGTCGCGGTCAGACCCCGGATACTCTCCACGACGCGACGGTAAAATATTTCGTTCTCCGTCTGACGAGTATCCAGAACTGCCTCAGCTTTGCATATGAAGTTCTGTTGCTGCCGCAGCAGTTCTGTTACCGCGGCCTCACCACCACCGCCGCCAGCAACAGCAGGTGGAGCCAGAGACGGCGCAGTCCCCGTCGCTACCGGCTGACCTACCGGTACCGCAAAGGAGGTGCCGTCAGCAGCGGAACCCCCTTCACGGCCATGGGAGAAGACTGGAGGCGCACGCGCTGGCTGTGGTGAGGCAACCGCCTCAGCGGTAGCGGCGTTGTGGCGAGCGAGTAGATCCTCGGTGTACTGCCTAAACTGGAGAGCCTGCGACGGGTTCAGCACAGAGCCGGCGCCGACCTGCGGCACGGTGGGGGTGGGGAGCAACATCGCCGAGACGGGTAGGTATGGAGGTACAGACACAGGTGCGGGCAAAGAAGCGGGTTCAGCAGCAGCAGCAGCAGGAGCAGGAGCAGGGAGAGGGGCCACTGCGGCAACAGTCTCTTTGGCGGCGGCAGTGGAGCCTTCTGTCGAAGTCGGCGCTGGCTGAGCCGCAATATCCGATGGGTTCGCAAGAGCCGCCACATCAACAGCGGGTGGGGCAGGGCCTCGAACCGCCCGCAAAGCCTGCACGTAAGGACGGCCAGCCCCTTCCTGTGGCACCTCAGCGGAAACATGTGGCGCCCCTGAGGGCACGAGGCGGGAGCCCGGCGGCGTCGCGAGACGAAGGAGCGGCCCAGGAGCCACAAACACGCTGGACGGTGGAAGCGGTGGTGCCTTTAACGGTACCCCGTAGGTTGCGTCGCTGCTGGAGAGAGGTGGCAGGCCGGACCCCACCCCGTCTCGCCCGTCAGCACGGCAGGCGCGTTCGCCTTCCACCGTGTACAAGCGTACAAGAGGCGCCATGGACCGGCCACCGACAGATGGCCGAAGAGCTAGCAGAGGGCCGGGCTCGCCGTCGCCCAACTGCACCGGCCGCGCTGTGTGGGCGAACGAGGCCGGCTCCTGGGGAGGCTGAAGGCGTGTTGAAAAGCGGAGCAGCGTGGGTCGTGCTGAGACGGCAGCCGGCGATGCGGTCGCTCCCCTCGGCAGTCGGAAGGGCGATGTAGATCGCCCCTTCATCGAGTTCGGCCACCGCAGTCGCACCTCCTCCGCCTCGATGGCGTTGCCCCCGCTTACCAGCCTCTCACGGCCATACAGATGCGCTGCAGCTCTAAGGCAGTGGCACTTTTTCTTGTGGTCACCCTGTCGCGGCGAATGCGCCATTCTACTACAGGGATGCATGCAGGGTGGAGACGGCTCGTCGCTGGAGCTTCCTGACGCCCTCTTTCGATGTTGACGATGCTGCCAACGATGCGTAGCGTCCACGGCTGCGAGTGGAGCATCATCGGTACTCGTTGCGGTGGTGCACGTCGTTGCCGAATCGGAGGTTTCTCCATTGTCTTCTGCCGCAGCAGCGCCGCGCCGAGGAGAATCCACGAGGGTATTGGTACGGGCGCCGTCTGGTTCACGGTGGGCAGAATCGAGCATCTCCCACCATGCCACATCTTTGGCAGTGTAGAGGGTAACGCGTGGTGGAGTCTCCACCGCCATTTGAGACGACGCCGGCTTCCCTCTATTCGACTGTATTTGTGTGGCATTTTTGTGGGCGTCACGGACTGCGGCAGATGGCACCCCTCCAGCCGCGGTCGAGAGCGGCGACGCTGTTCGCGGCACTTTTGCCACCGCCACCTCTCCCCGTGATGCTTCTCGCCTTTGGGTCGCTACGCTTTCCACGGCGTCGGGACCTCCCTGCCATTGCAGCTTGTCCGGCTGCTTTCGTGGCTCGCGCCGCTCAGCACGGAGCAGTTTTGTGCCGTCTTCTGTCAGATGGACCCCCATGGCGTGGACGCGAACGGGGGGGTTCAGTCGACAGAGGTATGCGTACAGTGGCGCTGCCAGCTCTTCCGAAAGGGCGGGAGGCCCGGCGCCATCCCCGAACGTGGATTGAGCCTTGCGCGCCGACTGCCGAACTCGCTCGACGGCGATGGTACAGGTGGAGCGCAGTAGTTCAGGCACCCGCTCTAGCGTCCACAGTCTCTCCGCCCAGTCAGGGGAGGTAGCACAGCCCCGCTCCGCAGCAGCGTGCGGGTAAACCCAGCGCGGAAGCGAAGCGTCGCCCTGATGAGAAAATATAAAAAAGTCCGGCTCCTCAGCAGATACACGGTCGGCGTCCATCCCACCAGCACTGGGAAGGACTCCGTGTGGTGACTGAGCAGTGAGGGCATCAACCGTCGACTCCAGCTCTGTGGTTGCCGTCCGCTGCGCTTTTGCTTCCTCCGCTTCTGGGGAAGGCTGATGATTTCTTTGCAGAGTATCGAGAACACTGTAGTACTCTCTCTTGCTCATGGCGTTGCTGCTGTGCGGTAGGGTCGATAACTGCAGAAGACGCACAACGTACGACGTCCACCCCGACGTAGCGGCGGCCGCGTGCCGCGCCAGCAAGAGGAACTTCTTTTCGAACCAGTCGATGGGGAAAGCGGAGTCCCGCATGACGTACAGCGCCTCCACAGCGCACCTGCAGTCCGCGGCGAGGCGGCCCTCCATCGTCCATCGTGAACCGTCCTCGGCGACGGAACGGTCGAGGGTGTCCTCGACGTGCAGCGAGTACACCACGAGGCAGAAGAGTCGAAAGCACCACACGAGCGCACGCGATGCCATTGTGCTGGTCGAGGATCGCATCGTCAGGCGCGCGTCCTCTGACACAGAATGGGCAGCCGAAACGCGGTAGCTCTCCGCGATTTCATGGATGCGGTAAGGAGAGAGCGCGTCTACGTGTTCCCACAGTATGGCGGCACGCCTCAGGGCGGCAAGCAGCCGTCGCTTTCCCACTTTCACTTCTTGCCAGGAGGAGCCGGCTTCCCACGCACTTCGGTGCTGCACCACGCAGGTGGCCACCGCCGAGGTGTAGTTGTTCATGGCAGCAAAAAGTTCCTCCGTTCGATGGAGCAGGCCCGCGACGAGGCTGAGGGTGCCGAACTCTGCTGGAAAGGTGCGAGACACGCTCTGGAAGAGGTCCACGTTCAGGTCCTGTTGGGGAGAGGCGTACAGCAGGTAGCACACGGTCGTGGCGAGGGAGGCGCCGTCCCCGCGTTCGGCGGAGAGAAGGGCCGCCACCCGCTCCATCGGTCCCTGAGACAGCGTGGCGACGGTCCCCTCAAGCCAGTCGCGATTGTTTGCGAGGGGAGCGACCTCCTCCAGGGCAGCCTCGAAGAGAGGGGCGAAGAGCTGCAGAAACGCCGTTACACAGTGCTGTCGCGCACCAAGGCTGAGCGTGAGCAACGCCACATCTGGCCGGAATGACGCATCGGCAGACGGCACGCTCAACAGATCTCCAGCCGCTACAAGGGCCTTCTCGAACTGTGCTTGATTTTCGAAGGCCGTGGGGGGTATCGCCAGCGATACCCCGCCGGGATGCTTCTCGAGCGAGACTCGGATACCCCTACCGCTGCTCCCTTGCACACTCACGTAGACGTCAAGGTCAAGGCAGGAGGCCACCAGAATAGATCCCATGCAGTGCACACCATCTGCCGTACCGGCCCGTGCAGCAACAACACAGCTGCCGCTGCTGAGAATTTCTGTCGTCACCATACGCCGCATGACCTCCTCTGCCAAGGCCAGCGGAGACACGCTTGCCGCCAAACCATCCAGAAGGTACGCTGCCTCAGGTGGAATACAATACGGCTCCGCCGTTATCACATCGCGCGCCTCCGCTGAGGTCGATGCGAGCACACCCTCCCCTACGAGCGCCGCGCCTGCCGAAGAAGCAAACCCACTTTGCCGGTACATCTCAGCCAGTTTCATGAAGAATGCATCCGTGAAATAGAGACGGTTGTTCCCACCGCGCTTGGCGAGCGTCTTCTGAAGCACCCTCGTGAGTCCCCAGAGGTAGGTCCACTCCGCCTCCAGAATGGGAGAGGCCAGCTGCAGAAGCGCCTCGAACACGCGCTGCACCAGCATGACCTCCTGCTGTGATGAGCCCACGTATCGCAGATGAGGAACAACATGGCGAAATACAATATCAGGCAAGTCGTGACGCGTTGTACTCAGGGAAAGCTCCTGCAACGCCATCAAAGAGCGCTGAAGCGCAGCAGCACCGGCCGCCTGTCCGGACTGTACGTCTCTCACAAGCCTCCCCGAGAAGGTATTCTCAGCCGCATCAGCCACCCCAGGAGCCGCGTCATCTAGGACACAAGCACTCACGTAGAAAAACATTCCGGCCTGTCCGTTGCTGCAGACGAACGCTGTTTGATTGTGTAAGGGTACTAACGACAGGCGCGGCAGCGGTGTGGTCCCATTCTTTTCCTCCTTTCCCTTGAGCAGCTTCGACGTGGGGACGTCGGGGAGTCGTATAGCCGGCACATCGCCGTCTTCAAGGGTGAGTCGAGTGCGAACCACCTGCCCAAACTGCTCACAGCAAAATAGCTGCAACGTCTCACTCACTATCAGCGACAGACGAGCGCCATGTGGGCGATTAGGGAGCGGCAACGATAACGTGCAGGCGCTGACGGGGTGTTGCAAGCCCGGCACGACTGCACACGTTGTGTGCAGTCCGGAAAGGTTCGGCACCGATGTCGCGTGGACCACGCAGCTGGAGCGCTGGAACGGCACCACGACCGTATACGTTGCCGTGAACTCATCCACGTGCACAAAGCACCGATGCGAGGTGCTGCGCATGTCTGTGTCCGCAAGATCGAAGCATTGGCTTTGGAAGCAGCGATCTACGACAGGGCCATCCGTGTCGTGGGTAGGGAACACAAGCTCGTGCAGCACCACGCAGCATACACGGGAAGCTTCTGGCGCGACCACAATACTGGTAGACGACATGCGGTCGAAGGACAAGAGTGCAAGCGGCAAGGAAGGCGCCACCACCGAGGTGTCGGCGTCTGCCGGTGCAACCACCTCAGAACACACAAATCGAACTTCGCCCCCACTTGCAACTATGTGAATACAAGGATAAGAGGAAAAGGGCGCCACCACCCGCCACTTACGCCACTCCCGCTTCTCCAAGTTCCCCACGACGGCGTACACGTCGCCTCCGCAGATACGAAGCAGAGCGGCAACTACAGTACCTTGCAATGTCTGGCGTAGCACTGCGTGGCGTACGGTAAACATAGATGCCCTCTTCTCCGTTCTGCCGGCGTTGTCACCACTCTCGGCAGGCATCGCATCTGCCAGCAAGGCCGTTAGTTCGGCCGTGAAGAAGGTGGGCGAATCCTTGAGTCGCTGGGGGTCGCCTGGCTGGTGGACGACGAGAGCGAAGTCGAGAGTTCGGCCTTTGTGACGTGCGAAGAAGACGCCCGATCGGGCAGCGTCTGTGCAAGCAAAAAGTACATGCCGGATCGAGCTGAGGGGCTTTCGTTGCCTGCACCAGCCCTTTCCTCCGATCCAGATGGCGATCTCCCCTTCCGGGTGGTTGACGCACTCGAGGGCCACTGGCGCCGCCACCACCGGAGCGGGATTGGGAGATGCGTGCTGCGTGACCTCCGTGGGGGACACAGATCCTACCAACTCCGTTGACCCCAAATGCCCTTGGCGCCACACGACGGCACTGTACGAGCTGACATGAAGGGTGTTCATCCCTCCCGAATGGGTACGGTTACACGCTGCGCCAGGTACGTTGCTACGGCCCCCCGTTTGTCACCAATAAGGATAAGAAGGGGAGGGGAAGGGGCCGCCTACCTTGTCGTGATCTATGGCAGAGGAAGAGGAGGAGGTCTATTGGCTGCCGTACAACCCCCGTACACCACAAAGCCCCCCCACCCCCTGCTATCGCTAGGACTTCTATGATAAGGGTACACACATAAGAGGTGGTGAAAAAGGAGGGGAGGGGGGGACGAGGAGGAGGCAGGAATGTGCAGGACCCCCTCGGCTGCAATCGATCCGCCGTGTGAAGCAGAGACGTCCAAAAAAATATGGTAACTTTGTAAACGGCAAGTTTTCTGCTTGAAGTTGTCTCTGATGACACCGCGAAAGCGAAGCACCGGTAGCTCTATACAGCTATCTATGTGTATGTGGAGCAGTGTGTACGAATCGCCTCTTCTCCACGCGGTGGCCACACCACGTAGTACGCAGAGGAGGATACGAAGCAATGTGGAAAGCTCCTCGCGGTGCCTCCTATCAGCGAATAAACCAAGAGGATCGCTGCGAAGCTCAAGTGGCAAGCGTACGTACGCGAGACACAATTGTCAAGGCACCAAAAATGCGTGCACGCCACTGCAGAGGTTTCGTCTCGCTTTTAATACGAGAAGGAGAGAGCAACAGGAGACATTATCGGACCAATGGAAGCCCGCAAGTCCAACAGAAGCCAATAGAGACAGAGAAACATAGATAGGTAGACAGAGATTCACGACGGCCATTCAAGAGCAGCGTAGCGAAGGTGCGAAGACTGCAATTGCAATCGAATGGACTTCGGTGGAGGGAGGGTAGAAGATGCGTGGGATACAGGCGCGGTGCAGAACCGAGCGATTCAATGGCGCGCCACGTGCAGATTCAAAAGATGCGCGCTCTTGCCAATAACAGCAACACAAATGCCGCGCGAGAGACAACGAGCACTAACTCAGCTCTGCTCTATCACACTCGGAGAAAAGAGGGACGACACATAGTCGGACTCCCCTACATACCTGCGCAGTTACCATCATAGCATCTACAGATGCGCAACGACCAACGCTTGGAGAGAGAGAGAGAGAAAACGCCCCGCCCCCATCCCCGTCCCTGTCCCCCGCAATTTCATACCTCGGTGCGAGTACACACACAGCAGGATGCACAGCCGAAAGCACGGCATTTCCCCATTCTTCGTCATGTGCATCTCCACTGCAAATAACCCGATTCGCACGAATCGCGCTGCGCCACTGCCAACTCGATAGCAACACGGCTCCCTCTGGAGAAGAGAAAAGAGAGAGAGACGGGCAGATGTGACTCTTGACGATTGGGGAGGGGGAGCTCTTACCTTTTCGTGTTTCGCCTTCTCTCTTGAGAGCGCAAGGCAGTGCCGTTACGCACCCTCATCGCTCATAGCAAAGCGCCCGCTCGCACCCAACGAGTCAGGTCACCGTCAGATATGTGAGGAGAGAGCACCCGCTTCAGGCGCATCCTCAGAAGGGTCGCCCCGATCTGTTTCGGTTCCACGCCGTACTGCTGCTGCAGCTCTTTGCCATTGATTGGCAATTTCAAGTGAAGAGCAGAGAGCAGTGACGGATGCGCCGCCAGTCTCCTCCAAGCCTCCTCACAATATGTGCGAACATTCGTAATCCGCACGTCGTCCCTCCCGGAAGCGGGTGAGCTCTCCATCAATATATATCCAAGAAGAACGAGACGCAACGCGTCCGGAAAAACGTGTTTATCCTCGAGGACGAGTAGGGCGTCGAAAACTTTTTTCAGTGTCTCGCTGTTCAGCGCATCAGCGAAGAGCTCGTCGATGGTAAAGGAGTTGGCACGGAGGCGGTTGTACGCGTCGATGAGGCGCCGCACGCAGTCGCAGCTTGCCACCGGAAGCTTCAGACCGTTGATGCCCACGTGGCGTACCGTCTCCTCCACGCTCTCGGCTGTGTCACGGAAAAACGGGAGTAGAAGCAAAAAAAGAGCGGCCTCAGTACGCTGCTCTTCCGAGAGCGCCGTCCACACGTTCATGTCTGTCAGGCATGGCAGCCCCGTCGTACTCACATACACGGCCGCCTGCAACTTCGCCTCGCCATCCGGAAGCACCTCCGTCAGCTTGTCCACCCGCTCGATGACGTTCGCGATTTGCTTCTTACCAGGTGTCTGCCGAGTCACCACAGATACAAGCAGAATGTGCTGAAGAATAGCCATCTGGTGCAGCAGACGAATGCAACGCTCTGGGCGAGCACCAGACATCATTTTCACGAACTCCTTACCGATCCGCTCCCGTGAGACCTTCTGCTGCAATACGGTCAGCAGTGCCTCATCGACGCAGCTCACGATAGAGGTATCCAGGGAGAAGTTGAGGGCACCAAGCTGCCCAACGAAGCGCACGCCACGCAGCAAGCGAAGAGGATCATCCATGAATGTGGTCCTTGGCTCCAGTGGGCATCGAATCATGCGTGCCTGCAAGTCCTCCAGCCCGGTAGTGTAGTCCTCCACCATACCGGTGTGAAGGTTGTAGAAAAGGGCGTTGATGGTGAAGTCACGCCGCTGAGCGTCCTCTAGTGGGCTCGCTGGTCGCACCTGCGGGATGCGCGAGTCTGCGCTGTAACAATCTGTGCGTAGGGCGCAGAATTCGACTGGGATCTCATGGACCCGCACGGTGGCGGTTTCAATATGCTTGGAGAGAGCGGGATTAGCCCGGATGACGCCGACGGTATGCTCACGCTCTCCCTGTGCTTGCTGATACTCGGAGGTACGACGGGCAAAGAGCTCGCCCGTTACGGCCTCAACGTTGGCATGCGTTTCAATAGCGATGTCAATATCATTCGAGTGCAGCCCCAGCAACATATCGCGCACCCACCCACCCGCAACTCGGATCGTCGCCCTAAGCTTGTACGCTTCAATGACGTTCAGCAGACACTTGAAAACTTGTTGATGCGCCGGCGAAACGGCCGCTTCGAGTGGCACGACTTTGGGCAACATGCGAGAGCAGGACGAAGCGACCCTCCTCGACCGTCCGTCTGTCTGCGTCCCCGCTAACGTGCGCAAACGGTCTCGGTGGGGATGAGGGAGGGCGGAGACGTGCACCAGAAGTGAGGTGGGAGAGGTTAGCCGATCCCTGGACGTCAACTCGTGTCAGCGAGCCCCAAAGCCCTTCGGGCCCCTCGCTCTCCACATACACACACACAGAGAGAGAGAGGGGGGAGGGAGGGGGATGACGTGTTTAATGCACACAGGAGAAGGAGAATTCAGTGTGAGAAGTGGAGACTGGATGAGGGGCTTGCTGTCTCCGCTCTCGCCTCCACCAAAAAGAGAAAGCCTCTTTGGGGGGGAAAGGGCTTTGGGCAGACGCGATGGCAAGAGAGAGAGGAAAAGTCGTTGGCCCGCCCCCCCCCCGCCCTCACCTCTGCCACAGGTGACTCGGCGCAGACAGGGGCAGGACAGGGCAGCAGGAGAGGAAGAGGGGGTTGCCTTCACTAAAAGATACCCCACATCGTTCTGCACACGGGCCCACACCTGATATCTACATATATATATATATATATGTATGTTTGTATCCGCTCCTGTCACGCCGCCGAGAGCTTCAAGCGGGGGGATGAAAGTAGAAGTAGAGCGAAGGGAGAATCCTCCGCCTTTTCGTCTTCGCCGTTGTAACTTCTTTCGTCACGGAGACGACGCCAGTACGCATCTTCACAACGCTCCACCGGTACACGTTAGGTAACACGCCCCCAGTCGGTAGGCACAGCAAGCAGCAGCGGCACCAGCAGCATACCCCCAACTCTTCTTCACCCACCTCGGCAGCGAATAATGTACATCCCTACAAATAAAGAAGGAAAGAAAAATCAACGACCCACCAACGGTGAGTAAGGCAAGCGATCCACCGCAGGCGTGACATCCGTTGTGAGGGACAGAGAGCAGTGTCTCATCGCACTTGAACAGCCGTCGCTGTCTTCGACAGGGTGCGGTTCACCGCCAGCGCATCCGCCAGTTTTACTCGCCACTGAACGGGGATTCGCGTGTTCTCGAAGACGACTTCGACCACGTGCGGGTTCTGTTGGATTAGCCGGAGAAGCGCCACGGCAGCCCCCTCGCTGATGAAGTTGTCGGAGAGCTCGATGAATTCCAAGTGAGCGAGTTTTGCCGCGGTGGCACAAACGAGCTCCACGCCATGATTCCGTAGTCCGTTCTCCGATAGCAGAAGGGCGCGCACGTTTTGCATCTTCTCTATCGTCGCCAGGATGGGGCCTATTCCTTTATCGCCTACGTAGTTGCGTGTCAGGTCCACGGTAGCGGCCCCGTAGTCGGCCCCGCTCCGGTCAGGGAGGATACGCATAAAGGCACTATTGGGATGTAGTCCCATCTCCGCACAGGAGCGCACGTATACCTCCTGTAAGGATGGCGGTCGGGGCTTGGGTTGGTTCGCCTCCACCGCACGGGTGCCCTTGACCCCTGCGGGACGCGCCGGACGCTTTGGCGGCATGCGAGAGAGTATGTGAGAAAGGGAGAGAGAGAGCCAGCGTCCGAGATGAGTGCATACATGTACAGGTGCACCAGCAAAATTTCTTCCAGCCACGGTAGGTTGCTTACCCGAGCTGTAGTGGTGCCTACATCGGAAGAAGGCAATCCAAAGGTGAGAGGTGCGTGCGGACGACGACACGGCAAACGGTCCCATCGTGAAAGTTTGCGAAGGTGCACGGAGGAGAAAGTGGAACGGCAAGGAAGGGGAACCAGGTAGGTGAAGGTTGGATGAATGGGGGCATGCCAGGAAACAAGACAAGAGTCTTCTGAAGGTGGACTCACAGGAGGGTGGGAGGGGGAGAAAGAGAGTGGCTACAACGCTACGCATGAGGCACAGAGCCTCGCGAATAAGTTTTCCACGCAGGTCACAAAACAGAGCAGTCTCCACGAGTCATTCGCACGTTGCCGAGTGGCAGACTTTTCTCTCTTGACGCGCGTCTCCTCGCTCGCTCTCTTTGCTAAGCTCTTCCATTTACCTTCGATGCGTTCAAACAGAGAATGCTACGCTATGCAGGGGGGGGGCACATAAAAAGAAGAGAAGGCGGGAAGAGGGGGAAGAGGGGGAAGAGGATGCTGAAGTGGGAACCCGCAACGGTGGTGCCATGGCGGCTTGTGCGCGTCTACTCCACCCCCTTTTGTGTGCGTGCTTCCCAAGACAAGAGAGCAGCCTGCCGTACCTGTGGCGGCAACAGGGCCGAACCATCACGGTGGACCCACCAAGAACGAGGCTCGTGACGGTGATCCATTCTTCTTGTCTCGCTCTACCGTGCGGGATCGCGGCAGCGCGTGAGCGAGGCTGTTCAAAGGTTTGTCACACGCGCTCTGAACGCCACAAGAGAGGGGGGAAGGGCTCAGAAAACATAGCGAACCGGGTAGGAAGCAGAAAGGGGCGTTTGCCGTGCGACGTGAATTCCTCTCACTGCCTGGGACAACCCAGAATCGCCCAACATTTTTAAAAAGCGACCGGTCGCGGCACTACGGCTGCGCCATGTGCGAACAAATCAGAAGTTCCACCATCTCGTGGGACAGGTTCCTTTGGTGATCGCCCCATCAGCCGTGATGATCGTCTGCACACGACGCTGGCCCGATACGAACGAGAAGAGTGCCAAAAGGCAGCCAACGCCACAAAAGGCAGAGAGCCCGTAAACATGTTGAAGTGCGTTGTCGCGGGTGCGGTTGCCGCGTCCAAACGTATTCTCCTCATGGCCCATGGGCTCCTTGATGAGCTGGTGGCCCAGGCGACGAGCACTACGACGGAACATTGTGTGATAAAGAGACTGGTGGAAGTAACCCTGGTACACACGCACGCGAGTTGAGCGTGGATGGCTGCTCGGTAGGGACGCGACGGAAGGACTAGAAAAAAAAGGTACCAGAACCAGGACAGAATACCTGGTATGTCAACACTCTCGTTTCACAAGCGGAGAGGGAGGCGGGAGAAGAACTATGCGGAAGGACAGACACCAAAGAGAGAGACGAGAATGTGGAGGGGCTGAGCGGATTGTTTTGTACTTGGGCAGGGAAAGGTACTCGATGAAGGTATCGCATTCGAATACATACAGATATTTATATTGCCAATAGGGTGCGCTAAGCCCTTCCCATCAACGTGGCCGACGCAGACGTGCAAAATCAGCGCGTTATGAACCCGCCCTTCGACACCGTGCCGCACACACAATAAAAAAGGAGGCAGAACAAGAGCCGCTGAGAAAGCCTGACCTCACCTCGCCACCCTTACCCACACACCCCACACACACGAGGAGGAAGAGGCGGGGAACGATGGACTATTCGGAGAATGGACGTCAGGGTTGATGTGCAGAAGCCCTCCTGTGTGTGTGTGTGGGGGGGGGGGGCATGTTTGCTCCACCCACACAGCGCGTTCAAGCCGCGCGCACACACGTAACGTCTTCTTTCCTGTTGGTTAGGTCGCCGGTGCCCGTCTTCCATAGGGAGGTGTACCATAGAGAGATGTTATGCAGGGCAGCGCCCACACCAATACGTTTGCTATAGATGAATCATACGGAGGGCCAGCAAAACAAGCGAAGGGGAGGAGGGGGGAGGGTGTATCGTTTGCCACCGGTGTATGAATGCAATAAAAATAAAGAGATAGGAAAGAACACGTCGAGGTGAACAGGAAAAACCTCTGGCCACGCGTGGTGATAGGGAGGGGTACGAAGGGGACCAAACGAAAAAAGAATCGAGAATGACACACGAGCGCAGAAGTGGTGCGTTTTCCAAAGCTTTGGGTGTATCGACGCACCTTCACCCGTCCTGTTAGCCTGTCCCCCTCTCTCCCTCATGTTTCCTGTTGGGGGGGGGGGCCTTTTGGCCGTCGCGCATTGTCGAACCTTCTCCCGCACGCACCCACGAGTCGCATGGAAACAGGGGTTATATACACATACATATATATGCATATATATATAAGGCTTCGATGATCTGGTGAGCAGTGCGTCCTTGCCGGCATGACAAGATTCGTCATCATCCGAACGAAGACGAAGGCCGGTGTGTCGGCAAGCCGCGGAAAGGCACGAGACACGAGCGGGGAACTAAAGGTAAAGAGAAGCGGAACCAACGCAGTACAATACTTTTGCCCGAAAGAAGAGGGAAAAGCGAAGCCACCGTACTCACCTGTGTGCTACTTCTACCCCCTGGTTGAACATCCTCGGGTTGTTTGGCGATTATAAAAGGAAGCCATCGCTGCAGTGGCAGTTCTCTCTCATGTATGCAGACATATGTATATAGAGATATGGATATATGATATGCGCAAATATATTTACGTGCATGCTTATATAAATATACACAACGTACTGCCCTCGACCTTCGCATGTGTCTCAATAGCCGCTTCATCTAGTAACAGAAGCGGGGAGGGAGGGAGCAGCAGCGTCGTATTCGTTGTTTACTCAATCCCTTTTCGCAGTCCCGCGTATCCCCCTTCTTTTTTCCTCCAGGGAGTCTTGAGGTCGACGCGTCGCGTGACGTTGTCCCCATCGGTGTATTCCAAAAAAAAAAGAACAACGAGCGCAGTTCAAAGGGTTTCCATTTGGGAATACCTCAAACCTGTCCCATCCCACATCCACTCAGACCAGGACAAGCCCATATGCGCAAGTAGGAGTGTATACACCGGTCAAGACAGCAAAAAAAAAAATAGAGGCACCACAGCGGTTGAGCACGGACAAAAAGTCTTGAAAAGAAGGGGAAATAGATGTGCCTCAGCATATCGATCAGCACCCCTTCCCTCCCCCCCCGCCCCCCTCCACTTCTGTGTATGCGCCACCCTTTTTTTTGGACAGTATCCCTCCGGTAAGGGAGGAGAGGTGCCCTCAGGTTGTGGAGAGGGGGGGAGGGAAGGGGGTCAACGCTTCGTTTCCTGCATTGCCCAGCTGCCGATGCCCACAACAACACAACAAACTCCATCTTAAACACGCTTCGCGACCGCAGGTATGTCACAGGGAGCCCCGCTGACAGCAGCGCTTACCACCATCACGAGTATTCTCTCTCTCTCTCTTTCTCTCCACTCCGCCCCGCCCCCTCTGCGAAGGAGCTGCAGGTGTGCGGGAAAAGAGAGGGAGGAGAGAAATCTGGGAGAACGGTCCGACAGACGATACGAAGAAACAAGGGAGACGTACGAGAGCCCGCACCACAACATGAAACTCAAGAAACATCGAAGGGAGAACACCACCAAAGGAGGTGAAATCATGGAAAAAAGGGAGGGAGTCGCACCATCGCCGCATCTTTTTTTTTTTCGCCCCTTTCATTCATCCACACACACACGCACACACATATATATATATACCCCGTATGTGCATACCCACACACGTGTAAACGGAAGAAAGAAAATTACAAAAGGCAACAGCCATACCATTCAAAAAAAAAGTAGAGAAGGTGGAGGCGCTCTCACCGCAACAGGGAGAAAAGAGAACGAAAAAAAGGGTCGCCATGAAGCACGTTATGTGGCTTTCCCAGTAATACTGGATTTGGACGATCAAACATAAAATTTGCAGAGGCTGCAGGAGCTGCGCTACCTGGAATACCATGACACCGCTTTTATAGGTGCAGGCTTTAGATAAACAAGAAAGGGAAGGGGGGGGCTTACGAAGGGCGAATAGTGGAAAGCGAAAGTGGAGGAGAGGGGGGGAGAGAGAAGAACGAAAAGGAGAGAAAGTGCCTATGCAATAGTTGTGAGGCACGCACAGGAAAGGGACGCACGCACAGGATCTCTTCGGCGCCCTCGTGCTTTTCTTGCGGCTAAACACATAAAAAACAAAAGAAAAAAGAAACGCTCAGCCAAGCAACACCGGAAAAATGGGGGGACACTCGCATTCTGCTCAACGAGCGCAAACCCTGGATAGGTTTTCGACAGCGTCGAAAGCATCGCACGGTTGATCACCTGGCCTCCCACAGAGCTGGAGCGAGCAGTGAAAGCATCTCTTTACAAGATCTATACATATCCTTTAGCTTATACATACACACACACATATATATATATAATACATATATGCGTGGCAGAAAATGAAAGCAACACGTGGCAACCGTAGACATGGGGAGCGGTAGTCGCTCATGAACGCGTCGGATCATGGTGAGAAGGCTCAGGGTATCCGAGAGAAAAGGAAAGCAGGGGGTCTTCCTGAACGTGAGCAGGGGGAAACAAAAAATTGGAGAGTCATGGAGCCATCCCATGGCAAATGTCAGAGGACTTCTTTTTTCTGCGTGCAGTTCAACGGACCGGGTCTTTACTCTCACACACCCGCGCTTTAATTCCTACGGAGCAGTTGGTACTTCAGACCTCGCAGCTACATCCTGATCGATGAGCTCAAACCGTCCAGTGTGAGAGCGCACAATGCGTCGAGCAGAGGGATGCAAGTCCCACTCCACCTCTTCTCTGCGACGCCTTCTATCCGGCAAACCTCGTCGAGACAAAAAGGAAGAAGATAAATTAGATGGGCAGCCGGAGCTACGGGTGGGCCGTGACCGTCAGGAGTGTTGGAATGGGGAGACGTATGTGTGCTGGCCGATGAGGGTGGCGGACCTGGAACGTGCCTCATGAGCTCCCGTAGAAAGTTGACGAACTTTGAGCAGGACACGCTGAGGTGTCGCGATCCCTCAGGATTGGCACAGATACACCACCACCCAACCTTTCTGTCCGTGCGACGCCAACGAATTAGTATCCGGTAATGCTAAATGAAGAACAACCAGTAGAAGAGAAATGCGTCTCTTGGAGAATGCCGATCTGAGCGTCACTCACTTCCAGAAAATGTGAAAGCCATATTTTCTTGTCCGTGCTCAGTCCATTGCAGTTCCACTGAACGTGTCTTGAACTCGGCTCAGGATTGCGCTCGACATCGCTGCAACGCAGTAGCAGCAACTGATCAGTAGGATGGGGTGTACAAATATCGACCCGCCTGCACGGGTCCTGGTAAGCTGGCTCAACCGTATGTCTCGCTGCAGGTCGCTTCAGCAGAACGCCTGCTAGGACCTGATGGCCGCACCAAGTCTTGCATCCTAACCCCGGCTTATAAGATGCAGACGCTTGGCTTCCCCACGTAGTGGGTACTGGACCCGCATGCCACGCCAGGGTGGCCGGCATCATCACGGTGACGGAGCAATGCTTGAAAACAAAAAGAAAGAACATAAACCAAATAAAAAGAGGAGCTCGGGTGAGGCACCGGCAAACGTTAAAAATGGGAGAGAAGAGGCAAAACGAAACGAAAACTTAGCCGAACGTCTCATCGCGATCGCGACCGATCCTACGGCGGAGAGGTTAGAGGATGGAGAAAAAGAAAGGAATGGAACGAACAGAATGATGAAATTCAGAACGCAACAAAGCAAAACCCCCAGAAAAAAAACAACAACAATGTACACGAGAGAAACAAGCCACCAAGACTCCATCGAAAAAAAAAGAGAGCGGTGCGTTCACCTTGCGCACACGCACACGCGCATCTCTGTGTGTGTGTGTAGGGAAGTGTGTGTGAGTGTGCGCTATAGGAGACGGTGGATTCATGCATCGCGGTCCCCGATACTGAAAATGTTATCCGGTGGATTGCTACTCCCAAAGCCGGAGAACATGCCCTTGGCCCTGGCATCACTGAGCAAGTTTGGCTGATTGGCCGCATTTAGAGCCACAGGTGCTATTTCGTCTCGCGGCGAGTGCTCCGGGCGTACCGGCGCAATGGCTGGCGCGTTCCACTCGAAGAAGTCCGACATGCTCTCACGAGGGTTCATCGAGTCCAGGATCGACTGGAGGAGGACATGGCACATGTCATACTGTGGATCCTCTGCAAACCCCATATTCCTCGTGTAGCACAGCAGATGCTCGAATTCTGGAGGGCACTTCGCACAGATCTGACTGAGGCTCAGGTCCGCCTTGATTTGGCCGATCTTGCGCTCCTTGGCCGCAGGGTCCTTGATATTCAAACCTGACCACGGGAGTCGTCCGCGACACATGTAGATCATTATGTACACCATCTGCTCCAGGTCGTCACGGCGGCTCTGCGAGTAGCCCTGATGCGTCCGCAGCGAAGCGAAGCGGGAGGTGCCGAGGAAGTATCGCCCTGTCGACATCTCACGGTGTTTCCCGTCTGAACTAATAAACTTCGAACTGAGGCCAAAATCGATCATGAAAATACGGTTGGAGAAGGAGCCCTTCCCCACGAGAAAGTTGTCCGTCTTCAGATCACGATGTACATAGCCCACAGAATGGATGTATTCTAGACGAGATAGCATCTGATCCGCCAGCAAAACAGTCGTCTTTAAAGAGAAACGGCCAAGCTTTTCATGAATGTCCTCCAGCGACGCACCATGCATCGACATGATCAGCATGCGGTAATCGCCTTCTTGGCCGAAATATTTCAGCGTAGCGATGCCCGAAATGCCATCCTTCGTGGGCATCTTCTGAATATCTTGCATCACACGTGCCTCGTGGAAGAGAAATGAATTGCGTCCGGTGTTCTTCTCCATTTTGACGGCCACCACCTCATTGTTGGACGTCTGCACCGCCGCGTACACCTCCCCAAAGCCACCCTTGCCGAGAAGTTTCGTGAGAAGGAAGCGTCCCTGGAAGATGGACTTGACGGCGGGCTCCGCCTCAAGCGATGTCTCCGGCATTGTCAACGTAGCAGGGAAGCTGAAGCCTGAAAAAAAAGGCCTGTGGGACGCTACAGCCTACGAGGTTGGATGGGAGTGTTCTGCGCTAGAAGTGAAAACCTGTTGTGACGCGAAGAGATAAAACCTGTTGAATGCTCAGATATACGCACGACAGGGCGAACCAAAAATAAAAGGGAGCTTAGATATATATATATATATATATGTGTGTATAAAGTCAAAGAGAGACGGAGAGAGAGCGGTAGGTAAGTGGCTAACGTCAAATATGCTGCCAAGGGGGGATGCGATGGCTACGTGTGATGTACAAACGCTTTCCTAATGGGCCAAACAAATGAGTTTTTTCTTCTTCGGACCTGCCGGGCTCTTTTTTGTATTTGGTCGTACACAGGTATACATACATATATATTTATTTGTGGAGAGGTGGCGTATGTGCCATACATCCATGAGCAAACCCAGCGAGTCACAGGAAAGACGATACAAGCGAAAAAAGGGAGATGAAGGGGGTTGAGGAATGCAAGGTTTCAGGAGGGGCATCGCACACGATAGGGGGGGGTCAACAGGGGGAAGGGGAGAGGAGGCGCTTTCACCCGCATTGAGCCGATCTCTCGGGGGTCCTACAGCCATCTCACCGTGCGATCCAGACACATCGCGCAGATCCCCCAACAGGCAGCCCGTGCATCGCCTGAACAGCGACATCGAGAACGGAATACCAGCATCTTCACCAAGGGAAAGATAACATTTAAAACTGTACGCATTCTCTGCCGAATGGCCGTGAGTGTGAGAGAGCCGCATTGCAGACATTGAGCCCGTTCTGTGTAATGGACATCCGTGATATAGCGGGGAACCGAAGTCACCGCCTATGCATGTCGGCGAACTTCTTTTCGCGATGATGTGACTGGCCTGTTGAATGAGCATCGTCGGGAAAGGACGGAAAGGGGGGGCACTTCCCCTTCCTTTACCGCCTTTCCTGGCACTGTTTCATCACCGTTGCGATGGGTGGGTTAGTAAAAACGCACAGCTCAGATGATAGAATATATAAGTGTTTATAACTTGTTCCCGATGAAACCCCTTAAATCTGTCGAAGCTTCTCCAGCTGCTCTAGTACCGCTGGCCAGTACGAGATGGGAAGCCGCCTCTCCAATTTGAAGTAATTACTAGGGTTCAGCAGCGTTCCGCGGAGACCTTTGCATAGCTTCTCCTTTTCGATCGCAGGGGTGGTGCTCAACGTCTCTGAAGAGAGCGTTGTCGCCGGTGGAGAGTCATCGTCGTCGTCCTCCATGTCCGCCCATGATTTTCCCTGCAATCGCACCATTAGTGCAAACCGCGAATCAGTCTCCATCTTGTGTGCTACAAGCATTTTATGCTGCTCCTGCGCGTATACCTTGGCCTTTTTGGTTAAAGGTCCGTACTCTTGCGCGACAAACTGCTGAAGTTCCGCCAAGGACATCTCTTCCCGCACGATCATCGAGTTTCGGTTGTTTTGGAGAAGGGCGGCCAATATCGTAGGAAACAAAATGTGCCGCGCATTTGAAAAGTACGCGATAGGGAGCACGTTCAGCATGGTGCCGAGAAGCGGCTTCGTCCTTCCCCATCCCAACATATCCTGAAGTGGCGCGTCATCGAAGCACAGATAGCCCACTAAGAGGATGCACTCGTGCAGAGTCGCCCGCAAGTGGTAGTCTCGCTTGCCCATCCGTTGAGAGTCTCGTAGTTCACCTCGCCCAGTACTTGGGTATGCCGGAAGCGTACTGAGCGTAACCCCAAACTGTAGTGCCTCTGCAAACGAGGCGCTTCCCTCTTTGCTTGCGGCGGCGGCCACGTCCTCTGTGACGGGAATGCTCTCCAGCTCCTCCAAGTGACCGTGTATGTACATGAAAAATCCCGTGAGAACGTGAAAGAGCTCCGTTCGCGTGATTAACGTGGTCAGCGATTCCACCGAAGCCGTACGCTTCAGACCACCCTTCTTCTCGTGCGCTGTGTCCACGGCAGCCCCCGCGTCGGTGGACCCGTCGTGCAGAAGCTCTTGAAATTTGGTGAGCTGCCATCGAGCGAGAGTGTTGAGAGTCCGGAAAATACAAAAAAGAATAGTGACGCGCTCGCTTGAAAGACTCGCATCACATTCTCGCAGTGGCGCTCCATGGGGAGTTAGCATGTTTTGTAGCAGAGTAAACAGGGCGGTAGTGATCTGCTGGAACCAGTGCTTCTTGACTTCCCCTTTGCGACGCGTCATCACAATGAGTTCGTTGTAAATAACGCACAACGCAGCATAGGCAACGGCAAGCTCATCCTCCGTGGAGCAGGTCTGCAGCACCGCGACGCACACCCGATCCAGATCCATCAGGTGCACTTCGTTCAGCAGCTGATCTCTCGCAGGCGCCAACTTCGATCCACCTTGGGTGTCACTATTGACACGCTCGAAGCAGGTGCACACAACCCCCAGCAGGTGCTGCAGTATCTCGGCATTGTGCTGGAGGCGCAGCGCCTTTGCCTCGTCGCGGACGCACATCAGCAGAGGGACCACGCAGCCACTCTTGATGAAGTAAACTACGCTTTCACGCCCCTCAGCATCATCAGCGCACCAAGATTGTAGGACGTCCGTTGTCTGCCCCACTACCCCGAAGTCCCGAGCCTTCCGTGCCTCCACGAGGACCTTCACCAGTGTCTCAAAAGCGTTGAAGTATCGCACAAACTCGAAATCGGCATCACCAAGAGTCACCGCGGAGAGTTCATTGAGAGGATGCTTGCACTGGGCCACCGACGACACCCCTGCTGCTGCCGCAAGACGGCTGATGATCGGTCGAAGTCGACTCCGGTTCAGGTCTTTGGTGAAATGAGTGGATGTCTTCTGATAGTTGTCAGCAAAGACCTTGCCATGGTGCGCCGATGTCGTGGAAAGCCGCGATATACGTGTGGCCAGTTGTTCCTCTTCTTGATCAGACAAGCGTGGCATCATTTCCTCCAAGGTCGGCTGGACCTCCGGCTCCATATCGCGGCGCTCCTTCGCTTCTCGCAGCTTCTGCTCCTGGCGCTCCAACTTCTGCTGGCGCTTTTCCCGCTGCTCCTCCAACAACTGTGCACTCTGCAGGAACTTTTCCTCAGTTTTTCGGATCTGCGCTTCTGCCTCCGCTGTAGCGTCAACGTGGTGCTGCTGGACTTTCTTCTCCCATTGCTTGGCCTTCTGTTGTTTTGCTTCCTGCTCCATCTTCTTCTGCTCATCCACACGCCGCAGATTCTCCATCCTCTGCTGCTCACGGAGCTGCTGCCTTTCTTGACGTTCTTGACTCAGATTCCGACGACGCTCTGCGGCGGCTCGTACCGCCTCTTGACGGTCCTGCGCCTGCTTTTGAAGCTTTTCCCTCATCTGCTCCTGATTCTGCTCGACCTCACTCATCTTTTTATCCAGCACAAGCGCTTTATTTTGCTGCTGTAGCTCCTTCGTGAGCAGAACCTCCTCCACGTGGGAAAGGGTACGCTGGGCCTTCTCCCGCGTTTGCCGCCGCGCCTCTTCCGCGCGGCGCACTCCGTTGTCCATTCGATCCTGAGTCTCCAGACGTTGTTTCGTCTCTGCCTCCTCGCGTCGGGTCTTCGCACGGAAGTTTCGTGCATCTGCAACTTCCTGTTTCTGCTTCAGTTCCTGCAAGTGGTCGAAACGGCGTTCCTCGGCCTGCCTCTGCCGCTCTTCGGCCCGAAGGGCGGACGTATAACGTGCTGCCTCAACATCACTGCGGGTTTGGGCCTCCGCACGAAGGGGAGAGCGCTTTGGTGAAGGCCTCTTTTGTCGGAGCAGCGCAGCCTTGTAGTTGTGTGGTCCCTGAGAAATTGTGCCCACAGAAGGGCGGACCGCTTCGGCGAGAGCGTCATCCGGATCTCGGTTCGATGGCGTAGTGGTATTGACGGAGGAGCTCGTCTGATTACGCATGGACAAATTAATTCGCCGCGATTCGATCCGCCTCTCCACCTTCACTGTCTTTAGTGCACGGAGGCAATCTTCAGTGACGGCAATAAACTCATCTACGTCATGCATGTTGTCATAGTTCTCGAGGTTATACAGTACCTCGTAAACCACGGACTTCAGCTTGCCAATCAGGAGAAAGCTTGAACTAGCGTTAGCATCACTATTATTCACAGCGCTGTTGAGTGCGCTTGCGAAATGGCTGTTTTGAGGCGTACAAGGATGAGGAATCTCACCTTCGCTGATATCTAAGTCACCAAGAGGCAAGCTCTCCAGCTTCACATTTTCCTCATTTTCCATCATCTTGACAGTTTAATATAAGACAGCTTAGTTTGAATTGCTAGCTCTCGAATTTGAAAACGACCACAAAAAAGTGTTCGCAGTGCACTTTCCGGCTAGTCTATAGGAGGTGTAGCCAAATAAACTGGCAGCAAGCCACTTTATTTCTATAACGACGCTTATGAATCGCGCGGCTTAGGATGAGGAGAAAAGAGGAGGAGAAAAAAATAGGGTAATTCATGTACATTTTATGATATTATTGCCGACGAGCACAGCTGTACTTAGATGCAGATGCATACGTGGCATGGAAAGCACTAGACAGCAAAGGAAGATGATACCAGTAGCGAGGGCACCCATCTCGAAAGGAACAACACTTCCCTATTTTCAGCAGCCTTAGAGAGAAAACTCACGATTCGACCTTCCTGTTAATGGGATACGGCTACCCCACGCCGACTGTGACTATTTCCTTCCGCAGATCGCGTTCGAGGATGTGCCGGCAACTCAATTTCACAGCAGTCTCACAAAGATAACTGCGACAGGTTAGTCATGCCGACTAAAGGTTATCACTTGCATATATCTGACATGTTGTTGTTTCTTTCGTCAAAGGAGCCTACAACTATGTTCGCTGTCGCGGTAGGAAAAAAGGCATTACCTTGGTGATCTCGGAAACACAGATGACTTTGCCTGAAAGATTCCCTTCTCGTAAATGAAAGCATATTGAAGTCCCTGCTTTCGAAACTAGAAACAGATATAAGGGAATCTAAAATACTTTCCCATCCTGCCTACTTTGTGCAACGCAAACCCCGTAGAGAGCGTCATCCTGACACTTTTCTCCCCCATCTTTTACCAGGAAAAAAATGAAAGAGAAGAGGGTCATTCGATCGAGATGTGGTGAGAAAAACGGAAACAATGAAATGTGCGCCACCAGAGCACACCATCTTCTAACAGTGGAAAAAAAAGCACCGATGGCATACGAAAGATGAAAAAAACGCTAAAGTGCAAATAAAAGGATGCATCCAGAGTCACGGCAACAGTGTGCGAATGCTGATCCTCACTTGACACTTGATCGAAACAAGACTCATCAATATCACCAGCTCAAGATCAGTCAAAAACATTTGTTGTGAACGATGCCAGGGCCAGACTCATCATATTCGCTCTTCTTCACCCACATGGTTTGGAAAGTTGTCAGCGACGACAGAATTGATCCGCCGATCCAGACGCTGTACTTGCGTTCCGGCGGCGCCACCACCTTCGGCTTGATGGAAGATGGAGCGAGATTTGAAATTTCCTTGGCCAACCGCTCTGGAAGGTTGCGAAACATGGTGGAGCCACCGGAAAGTACAATATTGCCGTAAAGCTCACGACGTACGTCAATGTCACATTTGTTGATCGACTGGTAAACCATTTCAGGAAAGCCCGGTGCTTCGTCCAGGCCAATCAGAGAAGGCTTGAACAGAACTTCCGGGCAGCGGAAGCGCTGGTTTCCAACCATCATTACGTTTCCATCTGGAAGCTCGAAAGGCTCCTCGTTAGCTGACTTGGCGCTGTTCGTCATCTCCTCTTCGAAGTCAAGTGCCACGTAGCATAACTCCTCCTTCACATTCCGCACGATTTCTTTCTCGGCAGTGGTAGTAAAGGTCATGCCAGTCTCCATCATGATCTTCATCAAGTATTCCGTGAGATCTCGTCCAGCCATATCCAGCCGACGTACCGCATGCGGCAACGAGTACCCCTCATAAATCGGCACCGTGTGAGTGACCCCATCACCAGCATCCAACACAATGCCGGTAGTTCGTCCCGATGAATACAAGGAAAGCACTGCCTGAATACCGATGTACAGCGACGGCACATTGAATGTTTCGAACATGATCTGCGTCATCTTCTCGCGATTCTGACGCGGATTCATAGGAGCCTCTGTCAAAAGGACATTGTGTTGCTCGGGATTGACGCGAAGCTCGTTATAGAAGGTGTGATGCCAAATCTTCTCCATATCGTCCCAGTTGGTCACAATCCCATGTTCAATAGGATATTTCAACGAGAGGACCCCACGCTTTGATTGCGCCTCATCGCCAACATAAACTGTCTTGTTCGCGCTGCCCATCATGGCTTGCATGTTCTTTGGCCGACCCACAATCGATGGGAAGACGTGTCTTGGTGCATCGTCCCCCGAGAAACCAACCTTTACCATGCCCGAGCCGTTATCGCACACGATAGAGTTCTGTTCTTCCTCGGCCATTTTTGTGAGATCCTGCTCGCGAATAATTCTTCACAATGTCGTTAAGACGCTATATTTTTTCGTGAGAATGAGAAAAGCACCTCAAATCAGAATAAATTTTCTAAAAAAAAGAATAAGGTAATACTCTTCTACTAGATGGAAAGGGGTAATTTTTCGAGTTAGGTAAAAAGGGAGTGAAAAAGCAGAGAGCCACCAGATAATATTGAAAAAAAAGCCACCTGGTAATGAGCAGACACCAAAAGCTTCGGCACTGATGCCCTTGTCACTCTACGCGATCATAAAGAGTGGTTCAAGTGTTCTGCGAACTACAAGGAGACAGAAAACCCTTGCAAGGGCGTCTCGTCGAGTAGTGCACCGAAAAAGGTGCGCTCTGCGACGTCGTGAGAAGTTGGAACGAGATTCCTCGCGTATAGAAGCATGAAAAACATTTCGGGTCCATCAGGAGCCACTTCTTCCCGCATAGTCATTGTGACTGATTGTACCCCATTCACTATCGCGGCATCGTAAGATAATATTATTATTTGAAATCCAAGCAGTGACTGATTGAATCGGAAACCCATCCAATGGGAGAAAAAACGTTTTCCGTTGTCTCTGATACGCATTGTTCAACTTCAACAGCACTTCGACATCAGTGTCGATCAACATGCTACATTATTATTATCCATATCCAGATATGACACCCCAAATGTTTGGAAAGCAGCTTTAGCAACATCAATTAACTTTCTGAACAGATAATCGTTAAAATATTTCAATGAATTCTTAGACTGTCACACCCGTTGTCTCTATACTTATTGGGTCAACAGCTCGTTTTACTCTGAGTACCTGCTGATTAAGACTTTTCAGGGAGGTAATTTTCACTAAATGGTAATAGATCACTGCCACCACCCAATGGCAATAAAACAGGGCAGAAGGGTGAAAGCTACACGCAAAGAAGCGTAAAGTTAATAAAGAAAACAAACATATGTATCCTGTGAGAAATAAAGATAGTGCACGGGAAATAGCTCATATGCGCGTAATTCGAGAGAAATGTCAAAGTTTTCCCAGATCCTTAGTGCTGCGAGCGTACAGAGCTGATCTTAATCCCTACATCAGAAAAATTTCACTACTTGGCAACAAAACGTGAGTAGGAACACTCCTAACGCAGCTCCTGGGGAATTGACCATGGCGATGTTCGATCACATTTGATTAACGTTTCGCACAATATTAATTGTCCCTGTCACATTACCCTAGGTATAAGACAGTAATAAGTAAAAAAGTGAGCTCCAATCATAAAACCGGGGAGTGCATTCAAGTTCTACAAATGCATCAGCGAAATCACCGTAAACACGCACAATAAAAAGAGACAAAAAACATAGCGCAAGAAGCTACGTCTTCCCTTTCCTGAGGCTAACGGTCAATACAAACGCGACACAGGTATCTGCAGAAGAAAAACAAGTCCACCTATCTGCAAGGCTGAACGGAAGCTGAAATTTGACGACACAAGATTCAATGTCCCACAATAAGCCAAAGGAAAAAGCTCAAGTTTTTCAAAGTCATGATCATGAGGCCGCAGATCGATGCTGGGGAACAAGCTGAGCTCATCTGCAGCTGCTCGAAAACGGCCCGACGCGTATCTCTGTTTCTACCAGCTCTACTTTTCCTATTATTCATTCCTGACACCTTGCTTATTTCATCTTGTCGCACTCATTATATCGCAGTGGCGACCGAAGGGAAGGAGCGATGCTAACTGTCCGAAGCACACATAAACGAGAAAGAGAGATTTGAATTGAGCTGATGACGAAGTCTGGTGAGCACCCTCTATGTATTTCGAGGCTTTGGAGAGTGGGGGACTTCTTTGATTCGAGTAGACCCTTCGGTTGTCATTCGACTGCTTGTTGAATGGTCACGACGAGAAAATCCGACTCTCATGATATATCCACAACATCACATCAGAGTTTTAACTTTTTCCGTCAAATCGATCAGCAGGGGTGGTCATGACTACACTAATCCTCTTCCGGAAGTTCGCAGACCCTCCTAGGTGGCGGGATCCCGCGCCCCTTCATACGTAGGCGAACTCTCCTTGCCTGCGACAAACGTAGCCTTTTCGAAAGATCAAGTTCTCAGCCGAAGCACGGACGCAGCCCCACTCCCCCCTCAGGCAACTTATTCAATTAGTGAAGAACAGTACTGCAAGAAAAGATTCGACCGAAGCACCACGTCACGAGGCGCCCCGCGCCACCAACACGTGGTTCCCGACGGCGACGGCCCCCCGCCCCCCTTTTTCCGCCCGGGCCCCCGGAGTCCCCCCCCCCCAACCATCGCCGACCTGGGAAATGTCGAAAAACGGCGATAGGGAAGACGGGGCAGGGGCGAGCACAACTCTCACCGAAGAGAAGAAGATCCAGCAAAGCAGTCTGTACTGCGCAGCCGGCATGCACCAGCACGACACCCGGTGTCCATTATGGTGACGGTTGGGTGGGGCTCTCCGCCTGGGGCGTCGGTTCTGTGGCTTGCATGGTCCCGCAGACGCGGCTGTACATTTCATCCATTTCCGACCTCACCAGAGCTTTCAGTATCAGCAAGGTGCTTGAAGGCACACTGCCCTCCGAAACAACTTTATCCACAGAGCCGGGAGACTCTTTGTTTCCCTCCTTGTTCCTCGCAGAAACCCCCATGCAATGCCCTCTACTTTTTTGAGAAGAAGCCTTTCAGCACGATGAATCCCTTTGTGTTTCCTTCCCCTCGATTCCTGGCACTCTGACTGCGGCAGAATTTTTCACAGGCGAGTGTAACTAAGACATCCAAACAAGCGGCGGCCGCCCTATTCAAAGAGTCGTGTGTCACCAACGTTTAGCGAGGTGCGGGTCGCTTTACACGTAGCTCCACCTCTTCCACCCGGCTTATCCGACTACATAAGCCTCCGTATCACTACATGGGGCTGTGCCTCTTCTTCCGGTTATAGGGTCAACAACTTACAGCGACACTTGAAGCTTCACCCATTTGCAATGTTTTTCGTCTTCGTGGCTTTCAAGCTTCCACTGTCCACTTTGCTTTCGTGAATCCGAAGACAAATTCCACCCGGTGCTCTCGACGTGTACAACAATTTATCAGTATGATAAATCGCCGAGCTGGACAAGGAAGCTTTAAAAGCACTGAATGTATCTTGCATGAGCGTGATAAAGTGGTGCTCTCACTCTTCAAGAGGTTGTTCTTCTTCAGCGCGACGTAAACTACTTCACGCTCGAAGCTCGTGATTTGAAGGATGCTTGCTGAGGCTTCAGCACATCTTCGGTTCAGAGATGCGCCACCTTTGTGCTACATCTCGCAGAGTATCGCGGTACTTTTCGAGAGTGGGTAGGGAACACTTGCGCATCTACATTCGATATTCGGCTCTAACTTATCTCCGAAGCCCATTAGTCTCTCATGAAACTTTATCTCATAGCTCGCTTTGCATCTTCGTCCATCACCGTCAACATGAAGTCTGTTTTCCCGCCGCATACGGAAAGTACCCAATTGGACTTTCACAGTTGACTCCTTCACTTTCGACGGCTCGAAAGTGCAGAGTGGTACATTTATCGATGGGATGCAGTACTGAGAAATAGCGTCGACATGAGAGGAGGACAACATGCGCTAGACTACCATGCAAAAGCTGGGTTTCACGGGATCGGCGGCAACTGATTTGCTGAAATCCGAACACAAGAGGATGCCGCTTTTCCATGCGCACTTAACCGTCCACTTTTTTCCCGCCAGGTTACCCAATCACAGCGAAGTTCTTCCCTTCAAGAGAATTTTCTCCCATCTAACATTTATCAACGCCGTCGAAACGGACCAAGCTAGAGCAATGGCCACTGCACCCACGAGACCGAGTCGACCACACAAGTTACCCCCGAAGGCCTGGAACACTTGAAATTTGCTATTCTTTGCAGTGCGTTCATCCCTGCTCCCTGCTGACCCGAACAGTACCATTATTGTAGCCTCAGCAACGCTCAACAGAGGAGGTTTCAAGACGATAGCTTAGAGTAGGGTTTCCGATGGCTGCGAGTAGTTTATTCAACGAAAGTTGACGCTCAGCAGTCATTTCCTTTCTTGGGCCCTAATCGCAACCGCACCATATCCGTCCATCTGTGGAAACGCAAACGGTGATCGTACCCTAGCCAGTGCATACTACACTCTGTCCCTTCTCAAGACGCCAAGGACTGATACTACCCACAATGAACAGCTGCACCATTGCCCGAATTCACATGAAATAGAGCAACTTGGCGCCACACGTCGGAGTAGAGTGGCAGTGCGAATGACCAGGACCGCTTGAAGAGAAGGCATAGGGACTGACTGCGCTGTTCTCATAAACATGTGCTCCACAAACGCTCTTCTTCGACTACCCTTCCCATTCGACGAAAGTGATATGTAATGCGGTTGCAGCAGCTCATATACTGTGATGAGACAAGGATAAGGAAACCTGAAGGAGTATATCCATTTGAGGTGACGGATCAACAACTGGTGGCGAAACAATTGTATCCGAAATCGTTCCCTTCTCAGTAAAGGTTCCTGCACCACGAAGCGGAATCTGTTCTACAACACTCACATGCTCCCAGAATCGAAAAGTACAATCTCTTGTATTTTTCTTGTTTCCCCCAAAAGGCTTTTGTGCGACATGAAGGTATGACTTATCTCAATGTATCACTTCTTACGCTCACCATAGGCTCCGTATTCATGTCGAGGAAATATCAACTTACCTGATGGAGTTCCAGGAACAGAAAGTAGATATTATCAGTCATAGCGTGATTCCATCCTCCCATTCGCGTAACTTTCTGCCCCCATACATCAGAAGAGGCGCAATACTAGATATTCCTCTCTTTGCATGTAGCTCAGCTAACTCCTACATGACATCATAAATGCCCCCACCGAATAGTGAACCACGCGATTCTTGTCATCTTCGTTTCCCTTTTGGTGTGCTTCGAATGATCCCGTTTCTTTCACTCGCCGGTTCATGAGCAAAGGCTTCCCTTTTTTCCACTGTCGACTTATGCACGTGGTCATCATCCTTACCAGCGGTCGACTTCTCTCCTTCTCGGAAGGTGTGGGTCAGCGAGTATTTTTTTTATCACCGGCTTACATCGAAACACAGAAGAAGCTTTACATCCTGGCATGCCAAGATAGTTTGAGTTGCATGCCGATTTGAATTCGCAGAGCTGTGGTTGGCTCTTCACCTTCTCCTTGCCTGCGGGTTCTTCTTTCCCGATCGTTCGCACTTCTTGTGAAAGAAATCTCATTAAGGATTCCTTCCAGGGAAAAGAGCGCAATCGAAAAACAGATACATAGATGCTTCTCTTTTCCACTTTCGTCCTCGGGGATTCTCAACTGTGGTGATCGTCAGGACTGCTGACAGCATTGTATCTAGCAATTGTATTCTTCCGGAATCAGCACGTTCATCCTGATGACAACCCATACTGATGCCGACGATGCGTCTACCATAGTAGAGATTTGCAGCTGCGGAGGAGCTTAGGAATTCAGTGAGAGTTGAGGTGTTTTTGCGAATCTATAAAACTTCTCGGCTGAGCTTCGCTTTTTTCTTTGCTTCCGTCCACTGCACCAGTACGGGCTAACGTTGGCCCGTGGCTCTCCATCCTGCCAAAGCGTGTATGCTGACTTCTTCATGCTAGCTCTTTCATTTCTTTCTATCTCTTTTCATTCTTGACGATGAAATCCACGTTCGCGTATTTCTACATCCCATAACGGTCTACAATATTCTGAAGTATACTGTAACCGTCGGGATGCAACTCGCCGTCCTCAGTCTCAGAGAACAGTTCAATTATCTTGGATTCATCAAGGTGCCTAGCGGGAATCTCTGCGGAAGAAGAGTACTGGTATTTCTGGCGGGCAACCCTGTTGCTCAGGTGCTGAGTTTTCAAGATGGGAGACCTGCCTTCACCTTGGCTGCGGTATCACCGTTGGTGCGTGTCTTCTCAGAAATCGCGGGCGAATGTAGGGGTCCAGCTAATGTTGCGATCAACTTGTTTTCTGGTTTAGCGATATACGAATTGCGGTACAAAGGGAAGTGGCATCAGCTGGTAGAACATGTTGGATGATGGCTGGAAAAGTGCCATCTCCCTCTCCGAACATATGGCACTGAAGCACTCCGCGCGGTGACATCGGCATTTTCTAGTTCATCATCGCTGTTACGAGCTGTGTATCTCGATACTGTCGATCTCGATGTAGCGATTTCGGCTGCCGTGCTGAGGCAGCTTGAGGAAATATCGTGCAGCACATTGACTTGCTTTCGCAACATCGAGAATCCCTATGCCCTTGCAAAGTTACGCTCCCTAGAAGTGGCGTGTTGCGAGCGCAAATACCTTGATTTCGTACGACGGCTCCCTGGCCTGAGACAGCTTCGCATCCGCAACTTTCCTGATGGCACACTCAATACGCACGACTTTTCTTCAGCCCCCCAATGGTGGAGCTTTATGTTGAGAGTATGGTCTTGGCATCTCTCACCGGGTTCGGCGCCTGTTCTTCTCTCTCCGTCGTGCATTTTTCTTCCGCTGTACGCCTGAACAATCTTGCCATACTCTCTTGGGTTCCAGCCCTGAAGACTGCAGACCGCAGAACTCTGCGGTCTGCAGTCCGTTGGTGGCTTGAACGCATGCTCTTTTCTGGAATCCGTTAACGTTCCGGGGTGCACTAGCATCAACAGTGTTGGAATTCTTGCCGAGAATAGAAACCTCACTCGTTTGAAAGTTTCTGGAACTTCATTGCGCTCAGTGTAGGGACTGGAGAGATGTCATAGACTGGAGCAAATCGAAATGTCTGACTGTTCTGCTGTCAATGGTGTCGAACAACTGATGGGCGTAGATTCGCCGAAAGCTGTCGATGTCTCCCGAACAGCCTTGCACAGCATCACCACACTAATTCGCTGCGAAAGTTTGGAAAGTGTTGATTTTAGTGATTGTAAAGAACTGCCTGATCTTTCATCATTAGCGGGGCTGAGTTGTTTGGGAACGATTTCGGCACTATATAGTGGTGGGATCTTCATCAATGGACTAGGTGCCTGCCCGCAGCTGGAAACTATCGACTTTACCCGCTGTAGTGAGTTGCGTGATCTATTGCCGCTGGCGGCATTATCTTCAGTGAAGCATATTTTGGCAGCATGGTCGCGTGTGGATAGTGTCGTTGGGTTTGGTGCCTGTCGGAAGTTGGAATCTGTACATTTCGGTGGCTGCGAGGTCCTGCACGATCTGACGCCGCTAGCTGGATCTCCGCGGTTGAAAACCAACGATGCGTGCTATTCTGGTGTGAATTGTATCGAAAGACTTGGCAGTTGCCCTGAATTAGAGTACATCGATCTGAGTGACTGCAGTGGATTGCGCAATATGGATCATCTGACTTCGGCGCGCCATCTTACAAACGTTGTGCAACCACGGGGAGAAATAGTGGTAGACAATGGGTCGTGCACATTCGACTGGAACCAATAAAATATACTGTAGGGTGCGTTGCCGCTGCTGTGATTGGGATGGTGCGTCGCTGCAAAGAGTAAATTGAGCGTGTACCCAGTAATACCTTTTTGAGGAACTTGATGGTACTCTTCCCCTTCTCAAGAGCCGTCGCGTTGGCTACAATTCGTCCATTTATCGTTACCTTGCCTTCTGTTACCGCGCTATTTCGCATTACCCGTAGCACATTCCTCTGTTGGTGCTGCTCGTCAGCTCATTGAGTTCGATGATCATGTATGATGTAGAAAACGGCTAGCCGCCTGTAAATGCCCCCTTGTTACTGTCACCCGCGTTCTTTATGGTTCTCCTCCGTTCTACCTGGCTTGCTCTTCTCCTTTACGGAATTCAGAGAGTTTCACCTCAAACGATTCATCGCAAACAAAATGCGAGTGCAGAAAACGGGGGTACCAGAAACTATGGCTGTGGAACACCTAGGGTCTGATCAATGGTAATCGTGGGTCAAGGTGCACATACGATCGCTAGTGGGCAGGTAAAGTGGTTTTACTTAATCCCTCTTGTAGGGGTAGCATACGCTGTCGAAGTGTGGTGCTAATTCTACCCATTTTGCTGAAACATTCTCCACGTCTTCGATTTCGTTTGCACCCCTTTCCGCCTTTTCTTGCATCGCCTGCTCCGCTGTAATTTTTAGCGCATCCGCTCTAATCGATCGAGGCGCCCTAATGGAGTGTCTCTCTGGATAGTTGGCTTGTGAAGCACGTTCTTTCCCCTTTCATGGTATCGCAATTGGAGACTCATTCGTTTTGCCTGACTGCGGTTCCACTCGACGCGGCGGGGGAAGTATGAGCAGCTAGAGATTGCAGGTTCGCGACGGTTGATGTATGGGTCTTCGTCTTCTCGACTTCTTGGGCGCGCCCGCTGATTTGCAATGATGGTCATGGGAGTGAAGTGCTGGTAAAGCTCAGATGTGCAACACATGAGAACCACTATTTCGAGAGACTTCTCGCCCAGTGCTCTTCATGTAGCGCCGCTTTTTACTGTGGGGAGCAATAAAGATGTGGCTGCTCCTTCTCAAATCCGTAGGTGCGGACTGTCGATAAGGGCGTGAGATGTGCCTTTGCTTGTGAAATGCAGCTGGTACCCTTGTGGTGTGGAGGTGGAACGGGAATTCGGGTTCGGGAAGCACGTGCTGCTCCTATCATTGGCTGCTTTTTTGCTCAGAATGCTGTGGAATAGGGACTTTGGAATTATGCTGCTGAGGTGGGGCACGATGGGGTGGTGAAGGGTTGTCATATATTCTTGACCAGGCGCTCGCACGTTCCAGGGTCGGGAGCTCGTTTCTTCACGCCCCTGAGTCTTTCTGCTACTAAGCAAAGGACAATTTCTGAAGGTTTGCATTCTCGCGGGGCTGCACCAGAGGGCCACCTTCCAGGCATTCGGCGAACTTAGTAGCTATTGTGCACAAGGCAGTGTGCATGTGCGTGGCTCTGTAGATGACAGCTACTTTTATAGAGACTGGATGGTGTGGTCTCTTGGTGAACAGTCTCTGACACTATATCTTCTTCGCCATCTGATCTGATTCTTACCGCTTGGAAAGTGGCTTCGTGACAGGCGTCGCCTCAGAGATACTCTACTGGTGTGAGAGCTCCCTCTTTCGCTTTCTTCTTGCGCACATGATTGTGTTTCTGTATCTTTCCTCATATTCGAGACTTGAGAATGCCTGGAGATTCCTTGACCCTTTTGCCGGGTCCACGCTTTTCGCAGCAACTGAGTCCGCTCATGTCTCATCTCCGTACGTTCTCTCTACGCTTTGAGCCTCCTTCACCGCCCTGCAGCACGGGCGATGGGGGCTGCTTTCTTCTCAGAAGGCACTGGTGAAGCGTTTGGATCATGTGTTACAGTCATTTCGCACCCCGGCTGCCACGATTGCGTTCTCCCGGTGCTGGGTATCGTGATCGTCTCCACACCGGAAAGACGAGATGGCGTTCCGCTTTTTCATCCTTTTCATCACGCAGGATTGAAAAAGATCTGACAAACTTTTTTTGAATCCCCCCCGAGTCATCTACCTTCAACATGCATTCAGGGATTCTTTTCCCCATCGGACTCGTCATGCCTCGCAACTTTGCTCAGAACGTTGCTTAGCCTTTCCATGTTACGTGAAGTCAGTACGCACCCCCTCAGTCCTCCTTGACGTAAAAACTGATCGAGATAATGCCGATTGTTAATCAATGCATTATTGCAATGACGGTGAGGGGAGAGGTTTCTAGACATAGAAAAAAAATCCGATGTACTGAGGTGCGCACTCGCAAATCCCTTGCCCGTAGAACGATTTTCACCGATGCAGGGTATCACAGGGCTTCTGTCTCGGACTACTCTGCGCAGATCGCTATGGTTTACGTTGAACACTGCGGTCCATGTGATCCCACCACTTGGAGCATGCATTACCTAGGGGGAGGAAGAGCAATTGGGTTTTCTTAAATATTCGCTCCTCGTGTTTTAGGCTACCGTGATCGATAGTCCAGAGCTTCCTCTACAAAAAGAAAGCGGTGCTGAACATGAGTGAAACGCCAGAACGCCCCGCCTTTGAGTGGATCTGGAGCCACTTCACCAGCGCCGACGGCACTGAGCAATTCCGAGACACACCGGCATGTGGCTGACCGACTCATCAGGCCCCACTACCGCCTCTGTGGTCGATGGCGCTGCGCCTTCAGGGATGAGACACCGCCGGATGGGGGCGAGAGATGCCCGACCGGTACACGCATCCCGGTCAATGGAGCACCACATCTAAGGGCTCCCTCTACGCTTCTTCGAATGGAAATGGATTCCTGCATTGCGGAGCGTGTCATTTCCCAGTCCACCACCTCGGGGGGCGGCCCGGATGGCAACTCGCGCAACGCTTCTGCAAGACCTGGAACGAGCACAGCATGGCATCCCGATAGGAGACACTTCTCTCGAATCCGCCGCACAGCGCGACGAGGGGCAGACACACTCTCTTCCATCCCATCAACGTCAGGCAACGTCAAACTACTGCTCAACGCGAACTTCTGTTTCTGTGAAAGATTATACCATCGGCACTGGTTCTCACGATCTCGCATTGCCCAAAACAACCAGCCGAAAAGGAGGCCTTCGCCACAACGTATTCTAGACAGCGATACCATCTGGTAACGAGTGAAGGGTTCCCCCGCCAACAAGTTACGTGAAGACAAGTCAGCAAATCGTGGGCCACATAAGAGGTACCGATAGATGTCGTGCCGCAGTTGACCGCACCACTTCGACATGAGTGCGCGTACAAGGAAGGAGCATAGGTCCACAACCCCCACTGGATGAACACGGGGGGAGGAGTAGACACCATCTGCTGCTGCCTGCATCACCACACAGTCTACCGCTGCATTACATGGCACGCTCACATGTCTGTAAACAAACTGCTCATGAGTTGTCCAGCCTCACTGTCCCAGAGACAGCGGTGCAGACCAGATGTCGCTCACCTCCCTAGAGCGCTGCTGAAGCGGCACCGCAGACAAGACGGCCAGAAGGGACTGAGTCTCAGTGACGACTGTGAGCGTTCTGCTCGGCACCGCAGCCGTATTACATGTGGGCGAAAAGAAGTGCCGGAGGTCTGGTAGCAATGCCGTACTCGCCGTACGGTAAATGCACGCGACAGCGCCGCAACCTTCGGTAAACGCGTGTAGCACGTCCGAATGAGAAGCGCTCGGCAGCAAGATAGCGGCAGCGGCAGAGAAGTGCTCTGTAACACTGGAGCTGCCATCCGTTGCCATGACAAGCGCGGTTCTTGAGAATTTAGAGAGAGCCTCCGTAGAGGTGACGTGCTCCGCGTGAAGGGCATCGTCATCCGTGTGCATTTGTGAGTGATCTAAGGGCAAATTGATGCCCAAAAGTCATTTGCCATGCCGCTCTACAAACCCAAAGTGGGTAAGGGAGGCCTTCTGCAGGAGCCCCACGATGAAGCGAAGGCGAGAGTTCTGCACCCTCTCCCAAGGCACCGATGCAACGATCCATCTCAAACCGCTGGATCGGCGAGGAGTGGAAGTTCAGTGGCAGCGGCACAAAGGAGGAGTGGGGGAGGGTTGCGGCCCATCCCTGCCCTCCGAACATCGATGATTCGTAGAGCTTAAGCCTCGCACGCGATTTTTTTATATCCAGAGGCAGGGAGTTCGACACAAACGGTACTGATTTTTCGTTGCTAGCAGAAGGAAAGCCCACCACCGACTGCTGCAGGCGTGCGTGTTGGGTAACCGGCTTGAGTTTGGCCGTGCCCTGCGAGGTCCTTCCTGCAACAGCAGAACTCCAAACCAGCTTCAACTCGCCCTGTCCAATAGCAAACTGTCTCGTGTGTTCTGGCATTGGCCCGAACTGATGGTTTGCCACAGAACTTCACTGCGCCACTCTAACACGCGTTTGGCGTTGTGTAGCATTCGCATTCGTATTGAAAGTGGCGCGCCTGTCGAGTTGCCGGCCGAGAAGTCAAGGACTCAACACATCGCCGAACAGCTTTATGGGAATATTATGCGCACCCAGGGTATAGCGGTCTAGACACTCTGTTTTCATCGGTGAGACTCGAGGGTGTGCAGAGAGGCGCCTCACATTGCGGAAGGTTCACTTTCATGCCCTGGTCTTGCGAACAGCTAGCCACATCCGCAAGGACAGCGTTACCGATCCTCACCCCTTCGTCCCGCTCACGACATGGGCTGGAGATGGTGAGGTTATCCGCGTACGTGTCGAATTGTACATGAGGATGTCCGTCCGCCAGCAGCTCTAAAAGAGAAGCCGCATACGTGGAAAACAGTTGTGGCCCCCCTTGGACGGTGCCTTGAGGGACACCGGCCCGGAGCTTGTACTGTCTACTCAAACGAATTACTCAACTTCATTCGCGCAAAACGATGCGTGAGGAAAGCTCTTCAGCAAGTGCTTTAGAAGATGGCGGGGCGGTACCTATAACATTATCAGTATCGCACGCTCCACTGTACCGAATGCGTTGCTAGCATCCACAAGAATGATCAGCCTCCTCCGCGCCCGGTAGTGCCCGCTGCAGCCCCTCACCAGAGCGCTTGCGCAGCATCACCACTTAGTGCGCATCACGAATACGTTCCGCAGTGCCTGTACGGTGCGCCATTTTCCCCTTCGGTTGTGTAGCCGCCTCTATACGCGGACTGGCACGGATGAGGGCGCCATCCATGAAGGAGACCGGCCAAAACCCTGCGTTCCGTCCGCTTCGAAACGCAAGATGTCAGGCTTATCGGCCGGTACGAAGTCGGTTGCTCCGGGGGCTTCCCAGGTTTGGGTAGTCGTGCAACGTGCGCGTCGCGCCACTCCCGGGGTACGCGATGCGTTAGCCACATCCCGTTAATCAATACAAGGAGGTGCACGCGGGCCTCTCTCGGAGAGGTGGTGCAGCATATCATTATATATGCCGTCGGGTCCTGCAGCTCGACTATCCCTCAGGCGAGCAAGAGCTGCGTTCATCTCTTCAGCCGCGAACGCACCATCGGGGTCGTCGCCTTTACTTACCTCTAACCAGTCTACTATCGCATTATAACTCCCGGGCAAAAGAAAGAGGGGGAGGGGAGGGGCAGCACATGCGTCCTGCGAGTTCGTGGAGGTCGAAAGCGGGGAAAGGGGGGGGCGTGGGTGGCTCAGATGTAGCTGTGGCAGACCTCGCGGTGGAAAAAGAAGCATCAGAATTCCCTCATGCGTGAGACGATCTGGAGGGGGTGAGAAGGAGGGCCGGAAAAGATGCCCATGCGGGGGTTTAAGAATATGAGTGGAGGAAAGGAACAGTAAGGTCCTCGCAAGTGGAGGAACTTTGCGGCGTATCGTTGTAATGGTACCATAGGGGCCCGTAAGTGCTAGGCTTCTGAGAGGGTACACCCGTGCCGATCGCACCGTGTGCCGCATCGACCATCGTACAGGTGATCCCGGGTCTGCCTCGGATATCCGCCTGCGCCAGGTGTCTTGCAGGGACTTCCTGATGATTACTCCTCTCTCGTGTCTCTGGATTTGGAACGTCCAGAGAGTGCTTTCGCACGGATTGGCTTCGTACGTAAGTTTTGCTTCACGCGCTAACCGCTCAGCTGCGGTAATCTTGGGCGTCCACCGCGCAACCCCACGAGTCCGGCGACCACGCGGACAACTGAGCTTTACTGTGCTCCGCAAGGCATCCTCGAAGGCGGAAAGATAGGCAATGACGCCAACATCACCGAGCGGTTGTATGGCCTCTTGTGCCAGACATCTGATATGGCCCCAATGAGCTAACACCTACCTGCAAAACAATCGGGAGAAGGCGGGGGATGGAGGGGGTGAGATAATGGCCACATACGGAGGCGAGAGAGAGAACAGGACGTACCTGTGTACCCTAACCACCGTAGGAAGCGTTCTCCAATTCACCATGTCGGTGCCTTGCGACCAGGTAGCATCCAGCGCGCTCCACGACTCACGCTGGTGATACGAAGGAGCGTCTGGTGTGTTATCCAACAAGGAGTCAGCATCAGTAGGAGCGGCTACAAGTTGGTCGGGGTGATCGGACGGAGGTGTGGAATCCCACCATGGGGGGGGGTGCTGAAGGTTGATATCTCCACAAAAAGAGGCACGGGGTAACCATTTGAGGTCCCCACAAAGGGAAGGAGGCTCAACGAGACAGTGGCATGAGGGAGAGGGGGGGGGGAGGGCATGTAAACACAAACCCGATTCGGCACACACAATCCGGATATGCTCTCTCCGCCATCCGTGCCCCCACAAATGAGTCCTCCATTCGGCGGTTTCCCAGAAATCCTTCGGGATTGCATGCCCTCCTCCTTGGCGCACAACTATGGCGATGCCGCCACCCCCCTGTCCAGTACGAGGGCACACGTAAGACACAAACTCAGGTACCTTCCAGGTCCTAGCGTAAGTAGGCGAGATGCTCAACTCCTGAAAGAGATAACAATCCACCTCAGTCCCAAGCAGTGCGAGCTGCTTTCTCTTGCTCAGGCCATTGACGTTTGCTGGCAACACCTTCAGAGGCCCAGGGTTCGACTCGGCATCTCCATTCTTGAGCAAGATCATTCTCCTGCAGAGCGCAGCAGTTAGCTTCCGGCCGCTGCAACCAAAGGAAGCGCTCACAACCTTACCGCATCTGCTTCTGGTGGTTGTCCAACCCGGTACGTGTCGTTGTGTAGACGTCAGCGTTCAGCTTTCCTCGCGAGGAGGCACTGGCCCCCTGATACCGCGAATAGGTAGTTTACAATCATCAGGGGGGGGGGTTGAGGTGGACGTGGCGCTCATCATCTCCTTTACCAAGACGGTGTATCATCGGAAGTAAATCGCCGACAAGTGGGGGGGGGGGGACATTGGGACAGTCAGCTCACGGAACTCTTCATGGAGCTCAATATCCTCATGGCCAAGTGCACGCTTTTCGATGTCCACTGGCAAACCTGACTTCGATGGCGTCTGAGCACATCTCCGACAGAGGAGGGTCGATACCCCCTCGCCTACGGGGAATGAAGGTCCAACCGTTGTGGGGATTGGGGAACCACGTTGGAAGCGCTCTCTGCGCAGCTCGCCGCCGTTTTGCATAGTCAAGAGCCGCTAACTCCTGACAATAAGGTTGTTCCAAAGCCTCCCTGCGGCCCTGCTACGTAGCTATCACCGACGCGAGGGTACTCTGTGGTTCCAGTGCAGCTCAAGACAAGGTCAACACTTCTTGCCGTCAGCCGTATGGGCAGTCCGCGCCCCAACAGCTGCTGTCATCGCAGGCGTACGGAAGTATGCTCGTAGCACGGGTTTCCTCAAAGTGGTAGATCCTTTCCTGTTGAACTCTACGATACCGTGGTGCCATGCTCAAATTTATGGGTGAGTTATGGCACAAAGAGGTTATTCAAAGGGGGAATGGGGGACTCGGAGGGGGGAGAGGGGTCATATCCATCGGATTCACATTTGCTGGATACTCGCGACCATCTCCCTCTCTCTTCCGCCGGCTTCGACGGGTACAGCGACGGCGACACTTTCGAGTAACACCCCCACAAACGCCCGGATGCCCAAACGCCGACATCACTCTCTATGTAAACGTGATCAGGGTTGCTCTTGTTACCCTACATGTTCCCGGTAACCTCCGTGATGGTACTCCCCACCGTCGCAGAAGTGGGAGACCTGCGCGAGTCGCGTCGTGCCATTTCAAAAAGGTGCCGCACTCCCGCTGAATGCGGTGGACGTGAAGGTAGATGCCAGCGTTCTGAGTGGTGGGTACGCTCTATTAGTCAGTTAAGCCTTCGACGCGTGTCTCCAGAGTTTGTGGGGTCCTCGTGCGTGCAGCCACCGAAAGGAGAGCATGCCGATTACCGTCGATCCTCCCCCGTTTCCTTCGCTTTTTTCGAACGGCAACCAAGCAGGACCGACATGTCGGACGATCTTCGCCGCTTCTCCTTCTCCGTTTGGTGCTCGAAACAAGAATTCTGCAACGGAGCCGCTCTTCGATGATTTGCACCCTCTCAGGGATGCCACGGGTTCGATTTTTCGAGCCAGATCGTGTGCTGGACCATGGATGACTTCCTCGGAAATGGAGCAATGGGCCGGCCAACGGAGTGAGCCATGCTCCTTCTTCCCCCCTAAACCCTTTTGACTCACTTTTCCAAAGTCCAGCGGCGACACCATCGGAGGAGTCATTCCCTCCACTTCCCCCAAAAAGGAGGATGAGCTCGGTTTCGAGGGTCGGTGATGATACACGGCTCTTGTTTCGTATGGACCCTTCTGCGCACGCGTTTAATTCCTACACAGACAGCTCAGCAGGGTCCCTACCACGATGTGCAGATGACACGTGATTTATCGAGTCTCGCGAGTAGCCACCACCACAGCCCTCTCGTCCACCAGAATCCCTGCGGCGCCGTGCATTCATCATGCGAGATTCTTACTGAAGCCCTGCGCATGGTGTACTACGCCCCCATTTCAACTATACCGTGGCGAGCCTCGAGTTGCATCTTGTCTCTCGCTGACGAGCTACCCTGCTGCTCACGAGTAGTGCGCATCTCATCACCGTTCCAGCAGCGCCAGCCGCGCTGCACTCATCCGCGTTGACTTGGCACATTCTCCACCGGTTTCTCTGATGATTTTTCTTTTCACCGCAATACGTTCAGGCATGCGTCACGACTACGGACTCCCCCTCCGTCACCGCGACGTTGTGGGGTCGAGGTCACGTACAGTGTGTCACACCCCTACTGTCATACCTAATTCGTAGTCACCTTCGGGGTCGGGAGCACTAACGTTGTACAGCACTTCTCAGCCTCCTCTTGATATGTGGTACTGGTGAACCGCCACGCCGATCTCTCCTTGCTTTCTCCCTCTGTGTAGATCCTGCCGCCGCCCCCATAATCCGGAAGTTCCCTTTGGTGCAATTCCCCCCTCCCCCCCCCCACACACACACCTCTATTCCCTCCATCTCCCCTCATAAACTCGAGAGGTGATGCACCGCACTGGAGGGACTCCACCGGGAGGACGACACACAGTCGCACCGAAGGAGTTTCCATGAACAAACTTCCCCTTCGAATTTATCTTCGCGTATGTTTGACAGGCGCGTCGTCACATCCATGCACCAAGAGAAGTTTTCGAAATTTCGGTAACGTCAGCGCAGAGAAGTAATCCCGTACAAAAAGGCAGAGTTGTGGAGGCTCTGTAATACAGGAAGCTACCGCTTCACCTCGTATCCCATCGTGGGTTGTCCAGATCTTAGGAGAAATACACGGTCTGCTCGTGAGGTGAACGATGACCACTAACTCGAATCCCCACCTTTCTGACGTCCTTCTTGAATAGACTTGGCCAGCTTTTTCTCTGCCCCGTCTCCACCGTCTATGACGCGAGAGCCTCCCGTCTGCGCAGCTGCCCTGCCCATACGTTGTACCGCACATCTTTCATTTGTTGTGCCTCATTTTCGCTTCCTTCTCAGCGCTCTCCCGAGATAGCGGGAGTTGGGGCGAGTGCCGCGTAGACGAGACAGCCAAAAACAAGAGCTCTTCTGCCCGACAGACTGTTCTCCTTGGGACCCAAGAGTGTGTGGGTATTTGGATGCGGATTCATCTCCGATACCAGCACGGGAAGCTCGGTCAAGGCTGTGCCGATGAATGCGGACGCAGGCGCGTAACCGAGCTGGCTCACGGAGATGATCGTCGGGCTGAGGGAAGAAGCAGCCGGGGGATACAGAATATATATGGGGGTTGGCGAAGTACCGCCCACATGAGGTTCTCTCTCGAGGCGCATACCGGTGTGTTGAGAATGCTTCTTAGGAACAAAGGGGAGGTCACGTGGTAGTGGTGTGGCCTCTATTGCGTTTGGCGGGAGGACAATCTTCCTGCATCACTATCGTTCTCCATCTCTCATCGTAGTGTGATGTTATACTGCTTGCTGGCACTAGCTTCATCGATTTCCTTCTCGAATCGTGGTGAACTCTCCCGACAACCGAAGCGCTCCTCTTCCTACGCATCGTGGCAGGTGACTGTAGGACTTGAGAGGGGTGACACTTTTGGGCCCAGAACGGAGAATTACCTTTCGCGCGATTTTGTGTACGTGTACCCCATCTGCCGCTGCTAATCCACTCTATTGTGTAGGAGTATGTCGCACCTCCCCTTTGGTGGCATCCACGCCCTGGAGAAGGATGGTTGGGGGTGGTGTCGAGTACCGGGGGCACCCAGAGATGTGGCGGTCTAGTCTGCCATCTGACATCTTCTCAGGTGCTCCAATGCTGAGCACCGGTAGCCGTGCCGCATCGGGAGAGCATCTGCAGATGTGGTTGACTTTCTTTAGTGACATACGCCAGCGGTGCGGCTACGGTAACGGTCCGCTGTTTTCCCTCTTTTCCATCTCTTCAGCACTTCATCCCTTCCCTATTCCCTCCTTACGTTGCTTCTTGCCACAACTCGTCACCTCCGTCTTCTCCTCTCTCCTCGCTGGGATGGGGGTGTCGCTGTCGACTCTCCCCATCGACGCTTCTCGTCACGTTATCCTCCTCACCTCCGCAGCTCAGCCATTCGCTATCTTCTGCCCCCCTCAGACCCCCACCCCTACCACATCCTTCCCTTCACTTCCCATACCCCCTCATTTCGTTTATCGCCCTCTTTTCTCTTTCTTCATTGTTGCCGTTCGTTGCGTGAATCCTCGTCTGTACGCCTCTCGTCTATTCGCTGCATCGACATGTCGATCCCCTTCCCGCGTCTGCGTAACGCGTGTGCGCTCTGCTGCCTGCTCGTGCTGATTGTGAGTGTCCCAGGGCTACCGCACGTGCGAGGTACGCAGGCCGTGGACGACGTAAGTATCAGTGCTGTTGCTGCGGGTGGAAGTCCCGGTTCACGGATGCGGTGCGCAAACAGCACCAGTTGCTACAGCACGGAGGAGAACAGCTACATGAGCAACTTCCTTACCTTGTGGACTGCAAATTTCCCCATTCTCAGCGAATGGTGGGCACCCTTCTCGGTGGGCACCTACTGCAGTCTCGCCGGTGTGAGCTGCTGGACGGACGGGGTGGAGCTGAACTTCTCTGCCATGATGCTGGTGGGGAATCTGCCAAATCTGACGTCAGCAGTCAATGCCACCAGGCTCCCCTTGACCCTGATCGATGTAAGCAGCAACCCGGGTATTACGGGCCCGTACCCTCCCAGCTGGAACAACATCAGCTCTCTGAGTTCGATATCTCTCGCTGGGACGTCGCTGTCCGACCTGTCGCTGGACACGTGG
>JASAOM010001038.1:0-111659 GCA_030849085.1 Borovskyia barvae
ACCCTAACCCTAACCCTAACCCTAACCCTACCCATACCAATACCTTCACCATTATTACCATCAAAAAAACAACCACACAACCTTAGCCCTAGCCCCTAGGCCTTGCCCAAAGCCTAACCCATGGCCCAGACCACAAAATATCGCCCAAATCGCCATCGAACCCTTGTCAAGGCAAAAAAACCATCCTCACCCTCCCAAGCATGTCCGTTGTTCCCCTGGGCTACTAACCGTCCTCTCCTCCCTATTAAGACATGATGCTCTAGGGAGGTGGCAGGGGCTGCTATGGGCAAGTGGCAGCAGCGAAGTACTGGACATAACACAGAGGTGTGTTCACTACACGTCGGATGGTACCGAATGCAGGGCGCGGAGGAACGCCATCATCTAGCCGGGCCATGTCACACACATAACTGGCAGGCTAGAAGGACTCGTAATCGGCACAGCACGGTGGATATCTGCGGCTTGTCGGCCGCTGGCGTAAAGGCCAGCCAGTACGCTAGCCCACTAAACGTATTGTTCCCCCCCCCCCAGGAAGTGATACAAGGGAAGATTAACTCGTCTTCGTAAAGAGCCTCTCAGGAGAGTAACGTCAGCAGAACGACGGGAAAGCACTGCTACGTTCCTCTTGGCCGGTATGAAGGAACAATACAAAGGTATTAGCCAAGTGCGGAGACCACACGCTGCTCCAAGTCGCAGCAGCACTGCGTCCATCACATCAACGTGCACACTGGCGGATCGAGAAAGAGCCTTATGCAGAGACAAACCGCTTTCTAACGTCAATACCGTTCTTGGAAGGAACGAGCTTCTCGAGAAGTGAAGAGGATGCGGCACGACTTTATGCTGAGACACCTGTAGGGGCAGCGGCTAATCAGCTACCTCGGGCACTGTGAACGAGGGGCGAAGCGGGGGAAGAAAAGGAGGTGGTAAAGAGCTGCCATCGTCAACAGGAGGGCCAATGGTTGAGTTCCCGCACAGTATGTTCTACCACACAGATCAGGTTAGCCTCGGCGTATTCGTGGCTAACGTCAAGAAATAGGAAGAAGGCAGGGAAGGAGGGCAAGGTGAGCAGAGGGAAAGGCGATAACGACCTTGGAAAAGATAACACGACACAACCGGCAGCATCGATAGAGGAAAATACTCATCACGCTGCACTCGGCAATGACGAACCACGATGATGGTGATAGTCACAACGCCCGCTGATTCTGCAACTTCGAAGGGCAAGAGATGCAATCACACATGGTCCGCTACTTAGCTCCGGAGATACGCCGTGCCCTCAAATGCGTCCTTATTTAGGACACCCTACGGGTGCTGGACGCTCCGCATTGTGTAGAGGCTGACGGGAAAGATTTTGGCAAGCGAGACCGGAAGAGCAAATGGAATTCCCGAGAGAAACCCTCAAACATGCGGTATCAAGAGTCTACGCAGCGGGAATAGCGCTCAAGAGATGAAGCGGGGGGTCGCACAGAGAGGTCTGAGAAAGGAGGACAAACGAATGGAGACTCGCATACCGGCGGAAAAAGTTAATGAGAAAATTGGGTGAAGCGGCGTCCATCGTTGAGAGCCCTGAAACCGGCAACACAAGTCGGAAGATATCCGCTATGTAGAAAACTGGATTGAAAAGGGGGGATTTGGGAGGACTTAAGAACAGATTTAGACAAAGGGGGAGAATAAAATGTACTCAAGAGAGACAACCTTCGTAGCTAGTGCAGAACGAAGCAGCGTATATATCACTGAGATGACTAGAGAAGATATATCGATATTCGTGAAACGAAAGACCGAACGGAATAAAAAAAGAGAGAATTTTAAAAATGAGAAGAGGACCCTTTTCTTCTTAAAAAAAGACGGAAAAAACGTTTTGATGAATAGAGGTAATGAAAACCGAACGAATTCGGAGCTACACACGCACAGAGAGGGCGAGGTGTTGCCCCGATTTCACGAAGCACTTCGAGACAGCATCGAGAGGATAGGTCAAAGCATATGTTGAAGATTGTGATCGCCTTTGTACGTGACGTGATACCGCTGCGTCTTTTCTGTTACTAACGCATTCACTTTGAGTGACGTTAAGCCTATCTGCACCACCATTGCTGCTCAGTCGCTCCGAAAGGAAAGAAAACAATATATAATGGGCGATTCCGTAGAATTTGTTCGCCCTAGCCTTAGAGGATCGAACTCTCAAACAAAGAGAAGATGTAACGATGAGGGAGTCTGCGCATCGGGTAACTTTCAAATGATACACACTCACCATTTCACTTCTCGGTGAAGAGAGCTGTAAAGATGTACGGAAATCCCAAAAGCGAGTGAGGACGGTGACTTGATCGACTTGTTTGCTCATAGAGCAAATATATTTGAAAGACGGGGACGTTCAACGCCTTAAATCTTCTGTCTCGGGACAGCAATCCTGCTAGTATGGCGGGCCTGCCTCTGTGCACAGGGTTATGCCTGAAGGAGAGGTGCACTTTACTCAATCAGACTGTTCTCACAGAACTTTTACTCGAAACCTGCGTCACCAGCTGGAAGCTGGAGAGATGTTCAGAGGGGTGAACCTTTACTATCACATTTGCACTTGTTTTCAAAATATTGAAACTCATAGAGAACACAGTTTTCTCCCGCGCAGGTACGGTCGTACTGAGCTGAGTCACACCCTCCCCTCGCTAGAGAAGCCACCATGGAAATTCATCGACAGTGAGGTAGGCACCGAATCCGGCTGTCAGGCAAAAAAAAGTCCGTCCGTGGGGTGATGACCCCGATTGCATTCCGTTAAGACTCGTCCCCCTCAAGGAAAAAAGTCATTCACAGCTTTGAGAAATTCGAACTAAGTCAGCCTCTCCACATCTAAGTTTCTTGCTTCCCTTGAGATAAAAAATCCGAAGGATACGTGGCATCGCTAGTTGCAACTCCTAATAAAATATTCGACACAGAAGCACGACAAATCTGCAGCGTGAAGGCCCTCAGTTCACTCACTACTTCGCCCAGAGCACTGGCGGCTACGATGTGTCGGTTTTTCGAGCATCGCTAGCAACGCTTTAGGCGGGTGGAACTGTCTTGATCATTACTTAGCGCCACTGTGACGGAGCTTTCAAAAAATCAATTCTTCAAAGTCGCTGTCACTGCCACTAACAGAGATAACGTCAGTCAGATCTACCAGGCGGGCAATCTCTGCTGACGTGGTGAGCGTCTCCCTCTCGCAGGGATTGCCCTCGTTGAGCCAAGGACGTGAGGAGAACCCACCGCCACCGCACCCTACATCTTCGTCGGCATCACCTCCTGCCGGAGCAAGGGCAACGGACGGAAGGCTAAGTGACAAAGGCTTCCAGCTCTCGAGGCCAATCACACAGCGCAGCAAAGGGCACTTGATGACCCCTCAACTTATTTCACACCACTGCCAGCGACGTCGATCTCTTCCAGAGCGGGGGCACCCGCGAGACCCGCGAGGGAGGTAAGGGTTATGCAGTCCCGTACGACGATCTTCCGCAGCGAGGGGCACGTGCTCAGCCCGGTGAGGTCACTCACACCGCTCTCCCTGGCTATGATCTCTTCCAGAGCAGGTGCACCCGCGAGCCCTGCGAGGGAGGTAAGGTTTTTACACTCCTGTACGACGATCTTCCGGAGCGAGGGGCACGTGCTCAGCCCGGTTAGGTCACTCACACCGCTGCCCCAGGCGTAGATCTCTTCCAGAGCAGGCGCACCCGCGAGCCCTGCGAGACAGGTAAGGTTTTGGCACTGCGTAACGACGGTCTTACGGAGCGAGGGGCACGTGCTCAGCCCGGTTAGGTCACTCACAACGCTGCCCAAGGCGTAGATCTCTTCCAGAGCAGGCGCACCCGCGAGCCCTGCGAGACAGGTAAGGTTTTGGCACTGCGTAACGACGGTCTTACGGAGCGAGGGGCACGTGCTCAGCCCGGTTAGGTCAATCACACCACTGCCCAAGGCGTAGATCTCTTCCAGAGCAGGCGCACCCGCAAGCCCCGCGAGAGAAGTGAGGCTTTTGCACCGCTCAACGAAAATCTTCCGGAGCGACGGACACTTGCTCAACGCCATAACATTCCTCATCCCGCTGCCAGAGGCGTTGATTTCCTCCAGGGCGGGTGCACCAGCCAGCCCGTCAAGGGAAGTAATTTGCAAGCAGTTGTGCACGTCGACTTTACGAAGCGAAAGGCACCCAACCGCCAAAATCTCCTTGAGGGCTAGAGCGCCCGCGAGCCCTGCGAGACAGGTAAGGTTTTCGCACTTCTGAAAGACGATCTTCCGGAGCGAGGGGCATCTGCTCAGCCCAGCAACGGTATTGACACCGCTGCTCCGGGCGTAGATCTCTTCCAGAGCAGGCGCACCCGCAAGCCCCGCGAGGGAGGTAAGCATTTTGCACCGCTCAACGACGATCTTCCGGAGCGAGGGGCACGTGCTCAGCGCAGCAACGTCACTAACCCTGCTTCTTTGGATGTCAGCCTCTTCTAGGGCAGGTGCACCCGCGAGCCCTGCGAGACAGGTAAGGTTTTCGCACTTCTGAAAGACGATCTTCCGGAGCGAGGGGCATCTGCTCAGCCCAGCAACGGTATTGACACCGCTGCTCCGGGCGTAGATCTCTTCCAGAGCAGGCGCACCCGCAAGCCCCGCGAGGGAGGTAAGCATTTTGCACCGCTCAACGACGATCTTCCGGAGCGAGGGGCACGTGCTCAGCGCAGCAACGTCACTAACCCTGCTTCTTTGGATGTCAGCCTCTTCTAGGGCAGGTGCACCCGCGAGCCCCGCGAGGCAGGTAAGGTTTTCGCACTTCTGAAAGACGATCTTCCGGAGCGAGGGGCATCTGCTCAGCCCAGCAACGGTATTGACACCGCTGCTCCGGGCGTAGATCTCTTCCAGAGCAGGCGCACCCGCAAGCCCCGCGAGGGAGGTAAGCATTTTGCACCGCTCAACGACGATCTTCCGGAGCGAGGGGCACGTGCTCAGCGCAGCAACGTCACTAACCCTGCTTCTTTGGATGTCAGCCTCTTCTAGGGCAGGTGCACCCGCGAGCCCCGCGAGGCAGGTAAGGTTTTCGCACTTCTGAAAGACGATCTTCCGGAGCGAGGGGCATCTGCTCAGCCCAGCAACGGTATTGACACCGCTGCTCCGGGCGTAGATCTCTTCCAGAGCAGGCGCACCCGCAAGCCCCGCGAGGGAGGTAAGCATTTTGCACCGCTCAACGACGATCTTCCGGAGCGAGGGGCACGTGCTCAGCCCAGCAACGTTTCGGACACCGCTGCCTCGGGCGTTGATTTCTTCCAGAGCGGGTGCCAGCGCGAGAGACGCCAGTGAGTGAAGTTCGGCGCAGTTTAGAAAGGAAATGGATGTTAGCACTGAACACCGGTCAAAGCCAGAAAGGGTTGTGAGGTTCACGTTCTGTAGCGAGAGTCTGCGTAGATGTCCGGCACATCGGACATCACTCATTTTGAGCTCGTGAACAGAAGGCCCCTCCAATATAACATCTTCAAGGTGAGGCAATCGACGAAGCGCTGCCAGTGTTCCAATGGAGTTACCTTTGAGATGCAGCATTCGTAGTTTGTGCATCTCAGCGGACTGTGGCAGGAAGGCAGAGACTGCTTGGTCGTCAACCGCGAGTTCTTGAAGCTGTTGGCACACGTGGATATCCGGCAGAGGACCACGATAGGTACCTTCAAGAGCCACCGCCTGCAACCTGGAGGTGATATTTGGAGGACCCAGGAGCACCGCGGACAGCGCTTCACCACCTCTCGTACGAATCGGCATTCCGCATTTTCCGAGCCACCAACTAACGGTGTCGAGGGGCTGATACACTTTACTCTCGTACTGCAACTGATGCATGCGCCCTCGACGGTTGGTAACGAGAGATAAGTTCGGCTTCCCTTCCGATGCATCGCTCAGCGTTTCCGAGTACACACGCATGGTGGGTGAGACGGCGGCCAATGTGAACGGCGACTTCCCCGAAGAGAAGCTGAGTACCTGAGCGAAACAGTTCCGCTTCATACGGGCCAGAAGGTCTCGTCCATCGTATGTTTGCTGTCCAGGGTCCAGCTCCGGCATAGGTTCACCGTGCTGGGGGAACAGGGAGTTGGTGTCGAAGGTCGCCATGGTTGGGCTCGGAAGGGTTTGGGGGTGAGAAAAATGGGGAGGAAAAGGTCGGAGGTGCTTGAATTGTGGGAAGTATCGAGGGGCGGTCTGCGGGTGTTGGAGCGAGAACGGGGGGGATACGAAATGAGGAACGGCAAGAAAAATGGCTAGGCAAAAGGGAGAAGATTCTGGGCAGAGCTGAGGTAGAACGGAGATCGATAAACGGGGGGGAAGATGGGGTTCCGAGAGGTGAGAGAGAGGAGGTGGAGGAGGAGTGGTCGGAGAGGATACTCGATGATGATGAGAAACAGAAGAGATGGGGCAAGCACTCATACGCAACAGAGAAGCCAACGACGAAAGCTAAGAACAGAAAAAGTACCCCCCCCCCCGTTTTCTGCAATAAGTGGTTGAGTGCGATTCTCTACGCACAGTATTGAACGAGCATGGATGTGAAAGGCATAACGCATTATCTTTCCGTACCCCGAAGAGGAGGAAGTAGGGAGCATCGACGAAATCGCTACTGAGGTGAGCCTAGCAGCTTCGGAGGGGCGAACTCAAATGCATCCACTTCAAGTAGATAAAATACAGAGAGGGGATACAATCCATAGACAAAGTGAATTGCTCCAAAGGATGAGAAGGGGGGGAATAAGAGAAGAAGTCTCTCGAGGGAGGGCCCTCAGACCCCCTCACGCCGGCGGCAAAGAAGTTGGGAGAGAAAAGACGAAGCACGATGAGCACTAACGAAAGTGATTTTTTTCGTTGCAGTTTCACGAACCGGGTCTTTACTCATGCACCCCCGCATCAATTTCTACTCAACAGTTGGTACCTCAGGCCTCGCGGCTACATCCTGATCTATGAGCTCAAACCGTCCACCGTGATAGCGTGCAATGCGTCGAGCAGAGGGATTCAAATCCTCCTCCACCTCTTCCCTGCGACGCCTTCCATCTGGCCAATCCCATCGAGACCACAACGGCGAAGATAAAGTTCAAATTAGGGGGGCAGCCGGCGCTATGGGTGGGCCGTGGCCGGCAGGAAGGTGCGAATGGAGGGCTGTATGCGTGTGAGTCGATGGGGCGGAGCAGGAGCGTGTCTTTGAAGCCCAAGGAGGAGTTTGGCGAGCTGAGGATCAGGAGCCGAGTGCTCGGAAAATTTCTCGGGGTTACCATGCCTTCAACGGAGATCAGCAAGGCCAGGGCATGACCAGAGGTGCACTGAGGACTTTTCACGGCTGAGCCTGGACGACTCAGCGGCGATGTGTGGGGTGATTCGCGTTGTGTTGACGTACGTTGGGCCGTTCGAATACTGTATGGACGTATAAACGAGGCAGGGCCCATATCACACTGCATCGAGTGGGGATTTTTTGGAATAGTTTTTTTCTCTCCTCGTTCATTTGTTACGAGGGCATGACGCGCTGCTAGATGGGTGGTCTGTGTGTCGTACAGCAAACCTGGAATGGCGGAGAGGGCGTGGCCACCCTGGGCACAAACATGAGTCGTGCGTCCCGTGTCGGCGCGGGGTCGTTGCCGCGGAGGCTCCGACCCTTCCTCAACAGAGCGACTTGGGAAGTTCTATGGACGTTGCCTACGTTGTGCTCGGATGCGGCGGGACAGGTGTGTGATGTCAAATAGTTGCTGGCGATACAGACAGGGTTCTCTAGCGATGACTCGAACCCCGTGAACTGCAGTAAGAGTGGTGAGAGGGAGGGGGCCGTGGAGGAACATGTGCCGCCTTGCAAACCATGCATACGAGTCCGTAGCAGAGCGGGCATCGATAGATTCCATCCGGTGGAGCCCCACGCAAGGTCAGGGAGAGGCGGGTAGCGAGAGTGTTGTGGGGGGTGCCGTGGCTAGATACCAAGTGTCTGCTGAGGTGGCTTCTGTTGGTGGATGGGGCGTAACACACCGCGCACAAGTCTGGTTCGGAGGCTCGCGTTGCGAAGAGAAGGGCAGCTCCGGAGGTCTCGATGGTGATGGCTCAGTTAGCGGAGGTTTCGGTTGGGGAAGTTCCGGCGGGGGTTCTCCGTATCTGCAGTTGTATTCCGGGATCCTCGACAGCATCGGCATCGCATGTCCGTGATCTCAGTGATGCGGCGGTGAAGAACTCCGAACTGGGCACATGTACCGGTGCAGAACTGAGCCAGGATCGTTTCCTGTCGTCTTGTGAGTTCCGCCCCCTTGTTTGGGGTAGGGCGGTTGTGTTGAAGGAGCCCTGGCGGAGGGTGACGAAGTGCTGCACAGAATTGCGGGGAACGTCTGCTCGGCGCTTCAAACCGGTGACCATATCCGTGATCCTGGCGGGAGGGGAGGGATCTGGGGACGTGGCGCTCCTTACCAGCCGGTCTACAGCTTCGTTGCGAGGGATCTCACAGGGAACGAATACGAATTGAAAGGACAGTTGCACCTGGCGTTGCTGAAGGGGAAATATCATGGTCCAGATGCGACGCAAGATGGCTTCCTCAAACAGTGGTGGGGCCCGTTTCAAGAGCCATGAGGAGCGATAGTGAATCCGTTACAATCAGCACTGTTGTTTTGGACACTTGATGCACTGTAAGGTGGGTGTGGAGGCTGCTGAGGCCAATCTCCATCACGACGCACTTTGTCCGGTAACTGCACATCAAAGGGCCACACCCCTGCGTGGCGGTCGCTACCACCTCGTCACCACGGTAAATAATGGCAGCAGCTCATGAGCGTTCGTCGGTTACGCTGCCACCAGCCGTCCACAGAGAGTATAGAACATACTGGAATCGAGCAAGGCGACGTAGCCACGCCGCTAGTTGACACAAACGACGCTAAAGAGAGAAAAATGGGGGCACTTCCACAAGCGGTTCTCCGACTTCGTGAAGGCCAGCCGGGCTTTCAAAACAGGCCGGTCGAGGATTCTCAGCTTCTAACGATGACAATAGTCGTGGTGGTTACGGAATCCATGTGAGTAGAGCATGTGCAATGTGTGAGTGGATATTGACTTTCTCGCAGGCTCTGCATTCGCGAAAGAAGTGCAAATTGTGACTTCCGCCCACATCCTCTCCACTCCGCTGTTTCTCTTTCGGTGTCCCATCGCTGTTCCGCCTTCGGAACCGGTAGAGGGGCGCCGTCTCTTTCGGAAAGGCTGCCCATGACCGTATTCAGGTGATCGATGCTTTTGTTTTCGCTCGAGGGGGAGGGAGGGAGGGAGAAAGAGTAGATGAAAGGCAACCCGACCCCGTGGTGGTGACATGTTCGCTTTGATAAATCTTCACTGCACCGCAACTTCTGGCATACGAAAAGAAAGAGCTGAGCGAGACATGGGGATGAACATGAAAAAGTACCACGGAAAAGGAGCAATTGAACGAAAAGATAGCAGGGTAGCGGCGATCCATCCTCTCCCAAGATGGTGCGACACTTCCCTATTGAAAGGGAAATAACAAACGCCGGCCTGCAGCTCATCCGGCGTTGCTCGTGCCCTGGGGAATACTCTGTGCTTTCCGAGTCATACGGTTTGCGATTGCTGTGCCTCGTAGGGTCGCTGCAAGCTAACTGCGGTTTTGTTTGGTTCGAAGGAGAAGCAACCATCGCATACCTCTGCGCGCCCATTATCACATTTTTTCCCACCTAAACAGAGCAAGGAGCCAGCACGCAGTGAAATGAATGGCGAGATGGTGGGAAAGGGCTATGAGGAGAGACACGAAGGTGGCAGCGAGCATGATAGAAAACGGGAATGCTGAATCAAGTAGGAGCGTTCACGTGCAGATGATAACGTCTGTGCAGAAATGTTCTACTCAGCTTGACATCGGGATGATGCTCAGCGCTGCAGCTCCGTGATGCTCCTTCAATTGAAAAATCAGAGAACCATATCTATGCAAGAACAGTGGAAAACACCTGCGAAGGACGTCGGCAGCACGAGACGCGCTCACTCGACAAAGAACAGGCGCGTTCGTCCAGCTTTGCGAGCTCACCCGTGGTGGCATCTCAAGTCGAATTTCATAGCGGGCTATTGACATACGCGAATCTCCGTCACCGAAGGAGAGACTTCCCTTTCCCCTCTGTAGATTATGCTGATAAACTAAGCTATGTGTATCGACGTGAGTTCTGCAGCAGAGTGGAAATCGGCGCCGTCGTTGTCGCAGCGTGGAGCTTTGCGAGAGCAGCGAAATAGTGAATGAGCTGCACATACACGGACGCACAACTGCAGCGTATTTTCTCGGTGCGGTAAAAGCTGCCGCCTGTGAGTTTCGCGGATCCTGCAGCCCGAGATATTGTTCCAATCCCTTCGACGATTTCCTGAGCCCCTGCAAACTTAACAGATATACGATGGTAGTGCAGCGGTGAGGAAGCGGTCCGTAGGCCACTCACACGGATTTGATGTGGAGTAGCTCCGCATTTCGGCTCTAGATGGACATACGGCTTTGGCCTTATATCGCCCAGCCCCTTGGGAAAATCCTCTGTCCCCTCCTTACCACTCCCCCACCTCACCCACCACCACCACCACCCAAAAAAGGTTCAGGAGGAGAGTTCAAAATATAATCTTCTCTGCGATGTTGCCTCGATCCACCAGTGGCTGTGCGATGTTCCTACATCACGGTGCAGAAGGAGCACGATGTCTCGATACAGTGAGACTCATGCGGCTTCGGCATCTCATCAGGGCTGGTGGTGCCGTCACCCGGAGTGACAAATGCGACCCTTTTGGCTGAGGGAGGGACAGACGACGCGATGGCCACCGAGTCGCCAGCCAGTAGAGGCACCTCCGTTCCCTGCGCGTTTTCGCCCTCTTCTGGGAGGGTTGAAGGCGTGCTGGGTAGTGGACTTGGCGCATTCTGCATGGCAAACTCGTTGAGTACCGCTACGGCTTCCGCCGGAGTCGTCATGTGAGCTGCAGAGGCTTCTCGCACCGTATCTTTGCCTGCGTCGACCGCTCCGGAAGCGGGAATCGGCTCGATCGTTGCGGCCGGCTGAGGAGGAATGGATGTCAGGGTATCGCCGTTGTTAGGGGCACCCTCGTCCTTGGATTCATGCGAATCAACGTCGACAGAACCTCTGCCACCGTGTCTGCGGCGACGACCCATCTGGGTGAAGGGCTGAGGAGTTTCCTTCCGATGTTGTTGCGTTTCCAGAGATTTTACCTTTTCTCTCGGGAAAGAGAGAGTCGCGCCGGATGAAGTTAACCGAACAACGGCTGCTGCGATGGGGTCGGGTGTGCCGAGAGGCAGATGAACGGAAGGCGGGGTGGAGAGTTTCGGGAAAGCAACAATGGACCGACGACGAGGAGAGGCCCTAAAGCGGCGCGAGACGGCCAGCAAGCAGGCGAAATGTGAAGAACGGAGTTGCAAGGGAGGGGGGTAGAGAAGCTTCATGGCAGGTGGACGGCCGCCTCCACTGTGGGTACTCAGCTTCACCGCTGCAAGATGAGTTATCGTGTTTGGTTTCTCATCCAGCTTTTCATCCGCCATGTCTTCCAGCTTGAAGATGCCGCGGAAGCGGCGGAAAGTGAGGCGGTTGAATCACGGCCCAGCGAGAGTTCATCGCCTGTCTTCAAAGGAGGGAGGGGGGCGGGCAGCGGAGGGTTTCCGGCGTGGCAGGTGGAGTAGCGCAGTTACACACCAGGACTGCGAAACGTAAAACAACGGGGACATCGCGACAGTTGCATGTGAACCTTCAACGGAGCAACGGAGAACAGTTGGTAAAGAGGGCTGAATTCATGCCCGTCTTAACGTCTCGGAGACGAAAAGGAAGGAGGGGGGCAAACGAGAATCGCAATGGCTTCGCCACGACGGGGCACAACGGCACATGCAGGCACGCCCAGCCAGGTGTCTGAAGTAGATTATGCAGAAGACTGACATCCGTCGTTATCTCAGAGGAGAAAGTTGATACAAAAGATGCAACGATACTGCAGATGGATTATTGAAGATGCCTCAGGAAACTAAGCCCGTTTCTCACGACAAGCTGCAATGGGAGGACATCAAGGTACACCAGAGCAGCGACGTTGAGCAGCAACAACATACATAACAACAGATCAAGTCTTTCAGCCTTTGCTTTTTCGAGCGCAAAAACTTCAAGCGCATCCGCTTCACCTGCGTGGTGACCTGCGCTCTGTGAGGGCGTCGACCGTCGAAGTGCCGTTTCTCGCTCGCGCGAAAACAGCGCAGTGTGAGGGTTCACGTAGAAAAAGTACGCGGCTAGCAAAGTCACGCAGTTCGCAGCGACGTAGCTGAAGAGGAGGAGTGGTGGCACTTGAGCCACGCGTTGGGGTAGCATATACAGCTCCGAAGAAAATCTAATGAGCACAAAGTTGAGAAAGATGGTACACACAATGCTGAACCACTCTGCCGGATTCTTGAGAATGCAGACGAGAAGCGCATTCAGAAGCCCAAAGATACTCACCAAGTACCAATCCACCTCTCTCTCGGACAGAGGGAAACTTACAAACAACAAGAAGATTAAAATGCTCGGCAGAAAGCGTGTGGCGCTGCGACTTTGATCCTCCTCCATCTTCTCTCCCGTGAGAACCTCATTATACTCCTGCTCGAGTTGTTGCTTCTTGCGCTCTTGCTCTTTACGCTTCAGATTTCCTTCGCGAATGCGCTTCGCAATATCCGAAGTGTTGTTATCGGTCATAGTTGAAGCTCTCTCAAACGCAGAAGCTGCGCCAGGACGAGCAGGATACACTGGGCTTGATTACGAATGATGTGGAGAGCGTTGAGAATGCCGGTCCGCCGGAAGGGAGCGGGGGGTGGGGGATAGCTTCTGAAGAGTGGAGGGGTGTGGATTTATGGCCCGCTCCCCCCATGTTGGAGAACACGAGTAGTGCCGCAGGTAGTGTGAAGGTGCGCGCGTCAGGAGGTGCAGCACGACAGATTTAAGGCGTGAGGGTGTACCATCAAAAAATATATAAACAGACGGGGAAATATATAAAGGACAGCAATGCAGCAGCTGAGCGATAGACGATCGGTCGAATTGCGATGTTGTGGTGAGTGTCGAAGGCGATCATTTCCACACAGGGGAAACGAGGGGGGTAGAGATTCTGCACCGTCTCAGGTAGAGGAGAGAGGGACTACGGCACTCGCTGAACACAGTAACGTAGGGGAAAGGGGGGGTTGGTTTGCTGCTTGGTTGTATGGTGCACCTCACGTATTCAGTTCCTTGGTCACTTGACGAAACAAGCTTTCTCGCACCTCTGAAGGAATAGCAGAGCGCGCCTGCGGCATCACTTCGTCCAGAATATCACCTGCGTCGAGTGAAGCACCCATTTTAGCGCGGCGATGCAGGGACTGACGGATGAGCAGCTGCACGTTACTCCTCCACGAGGAAGTGCCACTGGGGCCTTCGAGCGCGGCGCGGATATGGGCCGAAAGTTCCGCCTTTTTCGCATTGCTGAGCGCCTCATAGGCGATCTGAGGGTCGTCTGTGGCAGTGTTGAAGGCCATCGCAGGAACGTTGTGCGCGATCTCTTCCGGTGAAACGGTGAGAAAAAGTGGGGAGAAGAGAGAGGAAATGTGACGGTGTTACGTGAGAAAGTTTCCAGTCGGAGATGAAAAAAGGCGGTGAAGGTTGGAGAGGTGGACCTCGAAACGTACGTTCGACACGTCCGTGTGGAGAGAGTTTGATATCCCTGGTGCGTGTTTCGAGAGTGCCCACGATTGCACAGGGGAGAGGAGAGAGGGGTGGAGGTAATGACTCGGTAACCCGTTCTATACGTTGGCCCTCGTCTTCATTCCTCTAACCCGTTCATGCTCCCCGTGTTTCACCATCCGCTCCTCAGTACCGCTCACTATCCGACAGATTCATTGCGCCCACCTCCTGGGTGGGGCCAGCCGCCCTACTACGGATGGCCATCCCCTACATAAGATATGTTCTCCTTGATGGGCACAGACATGCATACAGTGGAGAAGAGAGACGAGGGGAAGGAAGGAATTATGAAGTAAATAGAACAATGTTTTGATGCATACGCTACCCTCGAAGCGATACAACGGAAGAAAGAAGCGGAAGGGAGGGTAAAACTGAAGAAAAGTCTGTTGCGGCAAATGTGGAGACCAGCGCGATGGGGGCAGAAAACAAACGTGCCGAAGTAGCGGGGCCCTCTCCCTCGTCTGCGTCTTCCTTTCTCAGCACCCCCCCCCTTTTTCCGCTCACGTAGAAGGACAGCGCTCTGTGATAGCTGGCCAATGAAACTTCTCCTCTTGAACAAGACGCTACCTTCCACTATCATAGCGCAGGAAGAGGGTCAGCTTCTCTTGGAGATCTATCGTCGCACCTCCTCCAATCCGCCGCATAACGCGAGGGTCCCTCTCGGTATTACCGATCCCCGAGGGACGTCTCCCCACCCCCAATATCAAGGCCCTCCATGTGTTTATCCATTTTGTGTGAGTGGGCATCGCCCCTTCCTCTTCCTGTTGGTCCCCAAGATCGCAGAGATAGCTATAGCGGGGTTGAGTTCCCCTCCTCCACCATCATCTCCGTTTGTCTCCTTGGCAGCCTCATATATGTATATATATATATATATATATATATTGTTGTTTATCTCGGACGTCGGGCACGAAAGGGGTAGGCGATGCAGGAGATGCGGCGCGGGAGGCTTTCCATCGACCTTCTTTCACCCCACCCCCTGCTGCAATCCCTCTCGAAATCATGCGATTCCCCAGTGCGGGCCCCTTCACTGCAGAAGAAAGCAGTCCTTGTGCTGGGAGGCGAAATGCGCACCGGACGACATCTGCAGAATGGCGTCCTTGGCAAGCGTGGACACAACGGGGAACGTGTTGAGCAGCTTCATCCCTAAAGAAGATAAACCAGGCGTGTCGTTTGTAAGTCGCTTGATCATCTCCATGCCGGTAATCATGGGCGCGGTGTGCCTCAGCATGTGACCAGCAAGCACCTGCCCTACGGCCACGCTGCTGCCAATATCCTGGCCGCTGCGAATCGCCTGCTCCAGCACAGATGTGAGAGCGCAGATGTCATAAATACCGAGGTTGAGGCCTTGCCCTGCAAAGGGGTGAATCCCGTGGGCGGCGTCGCCCAGCAGAATGGCGCGTGGCGCGTATGGCGTAGTCGCCACATTGAGCCGGAGAGGAAAACTGCCCTGCGAGCGTTTCTTTTCCCCGTTCGCGGTGCTCATTTCAGGCACCTCCCGTATTCGGGGTATGTCGCGAGGGGCGAAGGCGTGGAGACGGCGGTTCAGCTCGGCCACCAGATCATCGTGAGAGCTCTCCGAAAGCTCGCGGGCATGCTGCGGCGTAGTACTGAAGACGATATTGGCCGACTCCTCCGACGTCGGCAGCATCGCGATGATCTTTCCGTCACGGAAGAAATTTTGAAAGCTGCAGACGTTACCATCATCGACCTTCTCCAGCCGTACGTCGCAGACGAAGGCTGTCTGAGAGTAGTCCAGCTGCAAAGATGGTGTATGCAGGACGTCACGCAGGGGGCTTCCGCGACCTTCACACCCTAGGAGAAGGGCGAAGGTAACATCCTTGCTCGAATCCCTCGTGACAAGCTTTGCCTCGCCCCACGGGCCGTCGACAGTTCCCTGGCTACGAAAGCGCACACCTTCCAAGTGGGCGCCGAAGTGGAGAGAGTCCGTCCCACCATCGACTGCGGTGAGGCTCTTCTGCTGCTCCTCCACAACATCCACCGAGCAACTGTTCAGCTCCGTGTTAAAGCAGATGTAGCCAACGGGCTTGCGCAAGTCCGTAAACTCTAGTAGCGGTTCAGAGCTTGTGCCTTTACCAAGAAACTTCCGCAAGAAAATCGAGGAAGAGCGAGCGCTTGCATCGAGGGTTGGGCTGTTGACGTGCTCGTGACGAATAGCAATCCGGTAGTACGGATGCTTTGTTGTCAGCCGCTCCCAGACACCAAGGTTGTCCAGGATTTTACTGGATACAGGCGTAATGCTGACGGTTCGGAGGTTATGCATCCAGTTCGACGCGTCGTACACTGGACGCATGCCCGAATCCACCATCGTCAAACGGGCCAGCTGCCCGGAGAGAAGCGGGGCGGCTGTGTGGCCATGAAGACCAACCGCAGTGCTCCCTCGAAGACGGTGCCGCAGCTGCTGTAAGGACGCCATCATCGCTGCACCCACCATACCGCCACCGGAGATGATGACTTCACTCGCATCACGCACCTCACCGGACAACGGTGCGAAGCGTTTGGCGTTCCAACGCAGCATCGGCTCTTGTTTTGAATAAGAAAGCAGCGCGCACGGTAGTTGCTGGTATACAGCGATAGCAACGAGAAAACCCCGGAGAGAGAAGCGAACCTGGAGAGCCCAACGCAGAGGACGAACTTTAAAAGGAATAAACACCGAGAAGAGGGGGAGTAGGATTGCGTATTTTCTTTGCGAGCGGCACTACTTGTCAAGGGGGTAGACACCAAGCTGCAATGTCCTTCGAGAGAATCTGAAGAAGCGGCCAATCAAACGTATGTACACACGCGTCTATACGCGCGCAGTCATGGAAAAAACCGAGGAAAACATCGATCAAGCACAAGGAAGGGATCGGTCAAGGTGTATGTGGGAGTAGAGGGGTCCGAGAAAGGCGAGGAAGAGCGTAGGAGATAGTGGGGTGGGGGTCGGGTACAACCAGAGGGAGAGGGAGGGGGAGGAAAGGCTTTAACTACGACTCGACAAAATGTCATCGGGGTGGGGTGGAGGAGGTTAGAAGATCTATCAGACATGTCAATGCCGGCGGCTCCTCGCAAAGCTTCACATCTGGTAGGAGCTGCACCAGAGTATGAGCATACAAAATTGGGCAGGTGAGGCCTGAAGCTGTGCAGGTGCTTCTTGCCACAATCACCAGCTTCCGTCTCGCCTCTTTGATGCGGTAAGCAACCCATTGACCGTTTCGGGATTCCAAAGGGAAAGCGAGATAACGAGTGAAAGGACGAAGAGGAAACTGTAGCGTAAGTTGGGCAGGTTCTCCAGCCGATGCCAGGCTCTGGGGCAGGGAGGTGAGAGATGCCATTGATGAATGCAGCAAAACAAAAGGGGGCTGTTCAGAAGATGAAGGAAGCATCAAGGACTTCAAAAGGATCCCAATGAGGGCGCCATCAGATCAGCACACCGTGCATTAATGACTGCGCACGTGCGCCATGTATGTACGCGAGACGCAGCTGGCGTTGCTCGCCTTCACTTCTCCCTCTCCCGAGCTCGCCCCTATTCCTCCATTTCAAGACGCCTTTCCTCTCCACATTGTGTGGTTGATACGGCCACTCATGAAGTTATTTAACTTTATTCGATGTGTACAAAGGCATTCATCTGCGGACCCGTATACTGCCGACGAGGACGCAGCAAAACTTTATCACCCTCCTTCAGCAGCTGATGAACACCACAGCCCTCTGCCAGCGAATACGGAAGCGCGGCAGCGTCCTTGTTTAAGGGAGATGCATCATAGTACCCACACGGGATGTTAGTCGGTGCTTGGTAGTAGGGCGGAGAGATGATATCCAGGAACAAGGCAGGACGCTCCGTATCGATGTTGTGCAGCTCGTGCAGCACTCCCCTCTCCGCGCCTTTGGGTGAGGCGAAATGCAGCACCTCCGATGCAGGGATCGCTTGATCGACACCATGAACCTCACCGTCGAAGATAACAGTCCCAAACATTTCAGAGGCGGCAGCCAATTCCTCCGCCGCCGGAGCGTCTTGTGCAATGGTGCAGATGTGCAGGTGCCCGTACATGACCCTCTGCCACACCTTCATACCCGGATGATCATGGAGCGGCAGCGCCTTCCCAGGAGGTATGACAAACCAACACAGCACGGCAGCATCATCTTGGTAAAGGGTCGAGCAACCGATGATGTCGTTCTTCGACGCTTTCCACGGCATCGGTGAGACCTCCTTCAAGGGACCGCTGAACCGATACTGATGCAGCGCATTTTCGAGTTGAAAGGCCGTATCGGCGAGAGGAAACGACTCATTTTTCATGTATTGCATGGCATCCGCGTCTGACACGTAAAAGCCCAAGTCGCGTAACGTCAACTTGCTCATGAGCTCAACGTGCTCCCTCGAAGCCACGGAGAGCCGCTGCAGCCCCGCAATGAGTCGTTTCATTTACGGATGGAATATCCTTCCCTATTTGGCTCTAACGGCACGACCGATACCAACAAAGGATGGATAAAGAAGAGTGGCAAGGATGAAGAAGCGGGCGTGAACATGAGCGTGAAGCCCCAATATAAGAGGGGGGAGCTTCACATAAGAAGGGGGTGCGCTCGAGGAGCGAGCCTGCACGCGCGCACACACACGATCGAGTGTTTATTTTTTTTCTTTTACTTAGAGGCCTACGAAGGCTTCACCGAAACTCGATAGAGGACGAGCCGCATGAAAATCCGTGAGGAAGACGTACAAGGCGAGACCCACTGGCCGCCTAGAGGGAAGTGAACGAACAGAAAAGGAGGAGGAGGGGGGGCAGAAAATGAGAAGAAGGTGCCGTGAGCAGGACATGTTCGAAGTTAACGCAGAGCTGCACATATATGTATATATATATATATATATATATATATATATGTTGTCGTTGAGAGTGAGAGAGAGGAAACGATCAGACGCCGTGAGTGCTCGCCACACGGCGAATAACAAGATGGACAACAGATGCAGCATGAAGGAGAATACAAAAGGTTGAAGGGAAAACGAAAAAATGGCAAGCAGTGAAAAGAGAATGCAATTGCCTACATGAATGTTTCTTCAGATGCAGTGCGGACAGTGATGACTGGTGCCCTTCCCTATCGAGACCGTGGCTTTTAATGTTTGCTGTAAAGCTGGGCTTCAACTTGTGAGACGCAGTCGACGGGAAAAGGCGATTGAGACGTAAAGGCCGGTGGTGTGGCTCGCCGCTCGCGGTAGCGTGTGAGCCACACCACTGCTACGCGTCCTGGTTCGGCCAACCGGCCAATACCAGCGAGAACACCATCCCATGGCCTCCCCATTCCTCATCTTCCGCATCGACCGGCCAAAGAACTTCTCGCACAAGCGAATTGAAAATAAAAAAAAGTATCAAAAAGTTCACAAAGACGATGAAATCACACGCGATCGAGAGTGCATCAGGTGGAAAGCGAATGCGCACTTTAATTGATGGAAGGAGCAAGAGAAACATATATATGGTGACGCGCAAATAGATTGGAGAGGGAGTGGCGAAGGAGGTGACGAGGGAAAATAGAAGAGAAGCCCCAACGGGAGGGGGGAGGGAGAGGGCACCGGAACGGGGGAGAGGAAAAGGTTGCGAGAGAGGAGTGCGAACACACAAGTGCACCCCCCCCCTTTCCACCTCATCTTCCACGACGCCTTCTATGTGGGGCATCGTCCACTTCCTCCCCACCAACACCACCACCACCAACGTATACATGTAATGTGTGGGTGTGGGTGTGTCGTATGGCCCAATATGTTCGAACGTCTTTCTCATTTCACGGAGAGACGCCGTGGGGTGAAGGAGGTCGGAGTTCATTATTGTGGAAAAGGTGAAAAGGGCAGTTAGGTGATCAACCGGAACGACGATGAAAGGAAACCGCACAACAGGAGAACCTCCGTAACGGGAAGTGAAGAAAGGGAAGAAAGGGGGGCAGAGGGGGGGAGGAGAGAAGGCGATCACAGCCAAATATAGCGGGCGGGAGGAGTAAAAAAAAATCGGGAAGGATCTACCATATGTACATGTGCAAACATCTCCGCAGCATCTTCCCTTTGCTTCCATCCCTCATAGAAGTACACCCAGGCGGGAAAGAGCCGCTCAGCGAATCTGTCGAAGGAAAAAGGAGCCAGCAGTAGAAAGAAAAAAAATAACCAGGGGAATGGTATGACCGGTAGAACGTGGACAACGCGGTGAAGGCGGCGACGCTAGAGAGCTCATTGAAAGAAGACGCGAGAAGGGCGTGGCATGGCGAGCGTGAGACGCCCAGCCTGGTGAAGACCGTCTCCCTCCTGAATCACAGGGAACGGCTCTGAGCGTCGACGCTGACTTCTTTTATGGTGGGCCATCTCGATTGCTTTGCGGCCGTTCCGCTCTTTCATCTCAATCTTGCACCGATCCATTAGTTCCATCGCCATGAGCGAATCCTGCTCCTGCATTTTCGAGTTAATGTTTTGAACAAGGGGGAGTAGTCGAAAGGTGTGGCCGCTGCGTAAAGTGCTAGACGGTGCCCACAGCATCTGCGTCAGCTCAGAAATGGAATTTTGTTGGGTTTGAGAGTTCCTTTTGAGAGGTCGATGACTATCCGACTTATCGAGCGGCGCGCTCCGGACGGAATGCCTTGAGACACTTGGGAAACCCTCATCTCCGAGCGAACCCCCTAAAAGGGGCGCAGAACGCGCCTGTACATTTTCATGCCCGCCAACGCACGGGGTAAAGTGGGAGCGCGAGAAGGAACCGCCGCTTCGCGACGTCGACATCAACGATGGCAGTCTCGTCTCTCTCGTTGAGCCCCTCAAGGAGGAGGTGGGAGTCGACTCGCGTGCCCTTCGCGGATGTGCAGTACGTTGAGATACGGGAGAAACACCACGCGATGGAGTTCTGCTCGGCAGCGGTGTTGTGGGAAAAGAGAAGGAAATGCGAAGTGGCGCTACGGGATACGCGCCTGTGTGATACCCTGGAGCAGAAAGCCACTTCGTCATCGCATTCTGCACTGCCTCCTCCTTATGTGTCTTTGAGGAGTCATCCGCGGACTTGAGTCCCGGCGAATTACGCGTTGTACGCAACATCCCTTCCATTTTCCTGGCCCTTTGCTCCATCACCTCGAGAGTGTAGCGTATCTGCGCCTCTTCGTCTTGTATGCGTCGAAGTGAATCCATCGGCCGACCGGAGCACGGGCTCACAATCGATGATTTTCGCTTTGCCACGCTCCGGGCGGCACAGGGAGATACCAGGCTTTGATTCGACACCACAGAGGGGGTGCAACGGAGCTGCGGAAGCTGGTGTGGACTCTTCGGCTGAGAGATGCTCGTCCTCAGGGGAGAGATCGCGGGCTGGAAAGTGGGGAGGTAGCTCCATGCTGGGGATCGTCTGGAGGATCTGCGGTACCCGCTACCCGCTGGGGAGCGGCGGTGCTTTACGTGGCAAGCGGAGTCGGTCAGCTTGGAAGAAATTCGTTTGGCATTGAGGGCCTCTACCTTAGCACTCCTGCGAATACTTTTAGCGAGGTAAAAGGGGTCCAGCTCTTCCTCGTCCACCGGAGTGCTCTTCAACGCATCGCTATCGGCGCTACCCTCGAGATGAAGAATGCCCACCAGCCGGACGGTGGAGTGATAGCAAGACCGCAGGATCGTCCACCACTGCTCATCAGCCGTGTGTTGTTTCAATGGAGGGGTGAGCAGCGAGTCGGAAGTTGCAAGAGAAACGAGGAAACGGTGCAGCAACCGAGTTTGTTGTCTGAGGTGGTTCCTTGGACAACGACTTCCACTGGTGCTGGTGGGAGGCCAGGCGACGTCGAGGAACGTAATCGAGTGCGTCTCCGCGGAAGATCCGCCAGCACGGATGTCGATGTCAACGCAAAGGTGATAGGGAACACGTGGAGCCGCGGCTGCACATGCTCGTACAGTTTCCTCACTCTCCGAGAGAAAGGACATGACATCATCGATGTTTCGGAGTTGGCGCGCTACGCCGGCTTGGATGTCTGTCGCGCGAGGTAGTCTAGTGGTCGAGACAAGGTCCACTACGGTGCCATCCACGGTAACAAACAGCGCGTTCACCGATATAAAATCAGGGGGGCAGCTCTCGCTGAAGGGCTGGAGGAGACACCGAGCCAGCAGACTATCATACCCCGACCGACCTCCATTCTCATCACCACAGTGCCGAATTTCCTCATCTTTGCCGTTAGATCGGAGATTCCGTAGCTGTGAACCCGCTGGCAGAGTCATGTCCGCTCGGATGGGCGAGACAGAGCGGGTGGGGGGCTGCGCTCTGCGTGGAGATGACTTAATATTGACAGAGGGCTGCGTGGTAGAGATGTCGTACGGGTCTCCCGCATCCGAAGGGGCGCCCTCCGCCGTAGGATAACACTGCTTGTGGAACAGAAAATAATCCAAAGGAGGCGGGGGCCGATCGCCGTAGCGGAAGTACAACGTGTTCGCCCGTCCCCCGGGGGCCACCAGCGAAGATGGCGTCTTCGCATATATTTCCTGTGCCACTTGTGCACACGTCACGTGGCTCAACGCATCCTTCGAAGGTCCTCGGCGGCTCCAATTACCTCCATCAAAGGTGGCGATCTCGGTTGTCACCGCCGTCGCCACGTTCTTCGTTCCAGCGGATGTGAGAAACACAGTCATGGTGGCGCCCGTGGGGTGCCTCGAAAAGGGTATGCTTTGCGCGTACTCGCACGCCCCGCCCTCAGGCCGACGTATTCTACAAGAACGATGGCAGAACGGACTCGCCGAGAAGACCTGCTGAGATAAAACGTATCACACTATATCATGCAAGGTCAGCGTTCGTCCCTGCACTTCACTGCGTTCCCCGGTGCATTCATACATATACTTACACTTAGTTTATATATTTATTTTTGAAGTCGCAAGCTTCCACAATAGTGCAGACGTTGTGCTGCTTGTTGAAGATGCTGTGAAGGCACAGGAGACGGAAAAAAAAAGAGGCCGTTTGAGAGGAAGAGAATGGCAGGCGAGGGGGGAGAGGTGAACTCGTTCAACCGGAAGCTCGACCACTTCTCGATCAAATTTGGGGTGAAAGGGTGTGGGGGGTTGAGCAAAGCGAAGTGCAACGTTGGACCGGGAGAGCAAACCTGCAGTTTGGGAAGGAAAACAAAGACGAAGATAAATTTGGTGGAGACGACGATCACCACACAAACGGCTTTGACAGGATATGAAAGGAGGATCTCACCTCCTCACTCTGTTGTCCCGCCAGTAGACGCTGGTCCAGATGAGATAAAAGGGCGGCCTAAAGTATGCGCACATCCTCCAGCACTTCTTTTCATCATTCTTGACGTTTTCGCCAGAGACGCGGCGAAGACACTACATCTTGACGGGGCTTTGGTAGATCCGATGGATCGCACTCGATGTTTGTTTCGTTGCTGTGGATGAGAGAGAAGCGCGAGGAAAGAGAAGTACTCCTCGATCGGGGAAGCTCGATGGAAGAAACGGAATTTCTTTTTACATTCACGAAGGAGGAAAACTAATGAGAAAGTGAGGAAAGCGCAGAAGACCGCTTAACAGAAAATGGGGCATCTGCACAGGAAGGGGGAAAAAAAACTAGTATGCGCGAGTGGCATAGGATGTGCAGGCTGTCACACAGAAATGTATGTACGTGTGCGTGTACCTGTTCCTCTCCTTTTGAACGTAGAGGTGCGTCTGTACAGAAATGGTGTGGCGCACCCAGCCGGACCCATGCTTATGAGCGTCGGCGTACATCGCTGGAGTAGGAGAGTGAGTCGCTCCTTCTTCTCTCTCCGAATTTCAAGGTTAGGCGCGGGACGACCGGGTGGGTCTTGCGGTGGCCTTTGAAGCGCACGTGCACCTGCACACGCACTCGAGCAGTGGAAGGAAAAACAAACGACGAGAAAAGAAGGAGAAAAACCCCCCAGAGGTTCCAAAGGAAAGGTGCTGAAGAAACGAGAAAGGGTTGCCAGTATGAGAGAGGCGCAGGTGGGGAGTGAAGAGCGCATCTTTCACTCTGAGACAGCACTGCTACGCGGGGTGCGCTTCACTCGTTCGACTTTGTTCCTTGCCAGTCTTGGACTGAGAGCGAGCGTCTCTGCAGATTTCAACAACGGAGTTCCGTGGAAGGAGTCGCTGCCAGCGCTGCGCAGACTGTGAAAGGTACCCGAAGCTCCGAGGAAAGTCTCCCGCGGTGTGTTCGTGAGGCTGTTCTCCACACTCCCGCCGTCCTCCGTGCCGTAGAGGTGCGGTATGTTGAGTTTACCACGCTGGCGGTCCAGCGCGGAACCTCCAGGACGATGGTCCTTGCTTGCGCCGCTTTGCTGAATTGCGCGACGTATCCGCGGCACGCGTGGTGGGGTTCCTGATATTTGAAGCTGTGCCGACGAAATGGTGCGCGGTGCCACACCGGCCTTGCCAAACCGCTTCTTGAGCATTGCCTTGAACATGGCCTGTGTAGCGTCCAGGAGCTGCTGCCAATGCACCAGAACTGCCGCTGTATGAAAAACGGCATTGGAGACAGCGTCGTCACCGTCGAAGTGTACTGTCGTGACACTCGTATCAGAGTCGTAGGCGGACAGCTGAGACTGGGGGGGAACGGAGAGGACCCATTGGAAAAGTTGGCGGCTACGCAGCACCACCGCACCAAAATGCTTCCGAATGACTCGGCGCAGCGTGTGGGTGAGGCAGCAGGCCTCAAAAAAGGTGCAGAGCCCGTCTTCCTCAAGAATAGCCGCAGCCTCCGTTGGGGTGCTGGCGGAGGCTGCGGCGAGGGCCAGTTCATCGAGCAGAACCTCCAAGGCGGCGTCTGCGTATACGCCGGTGACCCCCCTGGCGACATCATCGTTGTGTAGCCACACGAAACACGCCGTCTTCTCAGTGGAAGACGGAGGATCGCTGGGCAGTCGCCGGCCCTGCTTGCCGGTGAGCGCCGACGAAGTCCATTTGGCATACATCACCAGGTGTGAAGATCCGACGTCCGCCTCCAGGCGTGGCCATCGCTGCCGTAGATACGTCATCACGTAGGAAAGCGCCTCCGTGCTGGTGATGCGCACCTTTTGTGCAGCCTTCCGCTCAGGGGCGACACAACTCTCACCCCCATCGGCTCCGATTCCCTTATCGCGGTACTCGCTAAAGACATCAATAGTATACGCAGCATCTTCGCTCGTTTCGAAGGCAGGCACAACAATACCCTGAAGCTCTACTATCAGGTCTCCATTACGACAACAGAAGTGAGCAGCGTGATAGCTTATCATATCTTCAAGAAAGCCCCAAAACGCTGTACAAGGAGTCTCCGCGCGAGGCAAAAGTTGTGGCGCTGCAGCAACCGGACATTCTCGTGCATAATCCTGAAACACGGAGAGAACGGCATCCACAGAAGTCTCATACCACCGCGGTGGCGGCGATTTTCTCGTCCATATACTTGAACAGGTGGTCAGTACGGCTCTCCGGTTTGGACTCTCCGTCTCGTCCACGGCGCCTTCCTCGACGTACACGAGAGGCTGCTCAGCCACATTGACAGACGGAGGCGCGATCTGTAGCACTTGAAGAAGCGGCGACGTATGATGCGCTTCCTTCTTTTTGAGAAAGTGTTGAAGAGATGTTAAGTTCGCTGACAGCCCACAATCCGTGAAATACAAGCGAGCCGCTACCGTAGAAGCCGCGGCCTCTGAAGTGTCCGATGCAGCCCTTTCCTTGTGGTCTTCTTCCTCTGATATGTACAGGGAGGAGCTCAAGATTCGGGGGAACGCCTCCACTGCGGAGTGGCGCGTGCCGAGGCAGAAGTTCATGGAAAAAACAGAGAAAGATTAAGGTCGAATGCTGTCACCGCAACAGCACAAAACAGGAGGAATACACCGGTGTTCGCTGACACTCCCAAAGACGTAGGGATGCTGCATCCGGGTGGCAGAAAGAGAGGGAGGAAAGAAGATGAAAGGAGGACGGAAGGGTCGCAAGGAGTGGGAGAAGGCAGCTCAAACGTTCTCAGAACGTTTTTGTAGTGGTGGTCCATCCCTGTCCCTTCTTTGGCCTTTCCATGCTCAGATAGGTTGCCGCAGGGAAGGGAGACCATCAGGGGGTGGAGCGATCAAGAAAACGAAGAGGTGATCGAATACGAAGAGAAGAGAGAACAGGAAAGGCTTGATGAAATCCTATTCCTGTTCTTCCATCGACTGCTTCTGTTCGGCTTTTCGGAGAGACGCTTAACCCCTGATATATGTAAATCTTATTGAAGATTATCTTTTATTCACTCAAGTCACGCGTCACCATCAATGAGGTTCCCCCACTAACCGGCACCTCCTTTCGTTGAACACAATCGTGATTCTTGTCAGCGATGCGAAATAAGATTTTGGGCACCACACGGACAACCACAGAGAGGAGCGCACTGTCAGCAGGAGCCCTTCGCTAGAGGAATTTTGCAGGGGGAGGGGAAGTCAAGGTCGTGCACCCCTTCCGAGATAAGCGTGAGGTACTCCATAACGATGGTGGTCATCCACACGAACGAAACGGAAAAATGAAAGGGAGGGCGTATCAACGGCCAGAGAGAACTGCAGGAAAAGAGGAGGAAGAGACGGTGAACGGTGGACGTCTCCAAAACCCCTCCGCCTCCTCTCTCGCTCTCACAAAGTCACAAGGGTCGTGACAAGAAGGAGCTCCTCTGCCTTATCATGTGGGCGTCCCCTTCCTCATCGACCTTCACGCCACATCGGGTACTCACCGCAACGGGGGAAAGAAACATGCATGCACGCGATACGGTATCGCTTCCTTCTTCATGGGGGGAAGGGGAAAGGGGGAGAACCCACCACCGCCTTATCAAAACGGCGCGAATAGAGACTGTTGGCGTAGCAGGTCTCGGTGGACTCTATGATTCTGAAATTCTATTACACTGGCGGAGAGAGAGAACGGCACCATGTGACTCTCTCCCGCCGTGTCATCACCTGGAACGGTGGATGGCTGAGAGCACGACGCAGTGAGCCCTTCGAAGTCAAGCGAGCGTGCAGTCCGCGTCTCCGCACACCGCGCCTTCCTACCGGGAGCGAGCGAGTCAGCGCGGGCGTGCAGATCACGACCACGCTTATGCTGCTGCCGCGCTGCGCTCGGGCTTTCGCCAGCGTGGGCAGCAGAGGATGGGGAGGTTTCCGCGGAGTTTGTGGAGCGGCAGTCCACGTCTTCGTAGATCCAGAAGGGCGTCGCCCCCGAGGAGCACGTGTTCGGGAGGTGATCGGCGGTTTCCTCGTTACTGCACGTTTCGCTGCAATCGGTTGCGAGAACTCCAGCAAATAACCCAGACGGGGCGCGTGGTGCGCTCTTCGCAACAGAATCCGTCTCCATCGACAGGAACGACAGGGCAAACTGCTCTCCGTTGGTGAGGGTGTAATCGGCAGTTGTGTGACCTGCGTCATCAGTGATCGTGGAGTCTTTCACAGGCATGCCGGACGAGATGTTTGGGATGAACGGGAGAGGCCTTCGGAAGCCGCAGGTGAGCCCCGGGGAATCCCCTTCACCGCAGCGGCGCAGTGTACGCTTTGACTCGGCTCGAAGGACGCCGTTTTTACGAGAAACGTGCGGCGATGTGAGACGATCTGCCATGCGGCCCTCGAAAAATGCGTCCGTCTCACGTATGACACGCGCGTCGAGGTCTCCACACGGAACCCACATCGTGAGTGGCTTTCCTGCCGCCAAGGCACGGTAAGCCCCACCGAGGCGACCGAGTTGTGCGAGGCAACGCTGCTGCTGCGACAGCGTGGCTGAGGTATCATGTCTCTCCAGCAACGCAGCCGCGCAGTGTGTGGCTCGTTTCGAAAAGATGCGAAACGCTGGCAGGGATGTAGCGCCACCCGAGTCCTTCTGCACGGTCGACGACGCGGGTCCGAGGCTGTCCTCAGTATCGCTATCCGGTACGAGAACACGTGGAGTGAGGGGCGTCATTGGAGAGATGACAGAGGCATTCTCTGATGCCTCTTGGTGCGCCACAGAGGCTCCATTCGGAGAGGGCATGACGACGCAGCTCAGCACCGAGTAGAGGGGAAGGTAGGGATGTCGGTCAGACGTAGTGGAGCTGCCTCGCCTCTCTACGCTTGCCTTTTCTCATAGGATGTCCAGCTTCACGTTCTCCTAAGCAGCAACCCAAGTAGAAAAGAAGTTGGCAGCGATACCGTTAAGAGAAGATGAAGACAACCAGAGATGAGAGAGAGAAGGAATGGGGGAGACAGAGGAGAGATCGAGATCACCCGAGGGTCCTCGATCGTGAAGACGTGCACGTCAACGCTTCCGTGGAGCGTCTCGATGTAGATGTGTTAATATCTATACCTGTACGTGAGTACGTATGGGATGCCAACCTTCCTGCTTAGCGCGATCCAACGTGAAGAGGGCGAAGGCTACGCCTGAAATGCTCGAGAAAGATAAAGCGGGGAGCGCACTGGTGGAGGAAGCAGCGGCGAAGCCTTTTGAAAGTAAACCTCGAAGTTCCGACGCGGATCTCCTGTCACACAGTGGCGAGTTGGAGGAGGGAGGGGAGAGCAAACTCGTTGTGGAAAGTAAGGCCTGTTGTCTGGCCGAAGAAACGATGGAAGGGACGGGGAGGAAGGGAGACGTTCAATGGGGAGGAAAGGCAAAAAAGTCAATACAAAAGGGCACGGCCAGGATTACCACCACAAGCGAGAGGTCCATTCCGAGCGAGAAAGACAGCGCCTCGATGCAAAACTCATCCTTAACGAAGCGCTGCCTCAGCAAGTCTTTTACACACACCAAACAAAGGCGAGAGAGAGATTCATGGAGTGTGTGCAAGGATGCAGAACGGCGGTGAGAAAAAGTGTTCTCACAAACAGGAGGGACCCTCGTGATTGGCTAAGATGAAAGTGAGAGAGAGGCCTCCACTGTTTCTTTTGGTTTCGAATCCCTTCGTTAGCATCAACCTTGAAGGAGGCCATCCTGGGCCGCTCACTGGTGCAACAGTGGAGTGGGAGGGGGGGGGGGAACGAGGGAGAATATTAAGCACTTCGAAAGCACAGTGCGGCGCACGCGAAGCCATTGCACGTACCGCCGCCTCTACCCTCCCCTCACCGTCATCGTCTTCCGCTGCGGACCTACGAGCATCTTCTCACGCTTAACGATGCTGAAGCACAAGAAGTGGAAACAGAGGAATGAGCCGCACTCATCGCTACGCACATTCTGAAACTCCGAAAAAAAACGTTTACACATCAAAATATCTTCAGAACATAAAAAACATTCACGAAAAAAGAAGGAACAGGGCGAAAAGGCAAGAGAAGAGAAGGGGACGCGAAAAAAAAAGAGAGCAGTACAGAGGTCTTCACACAAGTCCAAATTGGAGAAAGGGATATTAAAGTGAGAATAGTAACACAAAGACAACGCAAGAGTTCCAAACAAGAAGCTTGCTCCTCGGCTGGCTCTACGGGAGGCAATACTGTAAAGAAAAGTAGAGATCGAAGAGATAAACAACAGCAATTGAAACGGACAGGAGAAGAAAAGCATCACACCTCATAAATGATAAGCGCAGTTCAAAAAGTATGCACCCACTTTATATTGCTGCGAATGGAGACGTGGAAGGAGAAGTCAAGGAAAGTGTCATGAAAAATTAATCCGTAAAGGAGGAAAATATCTCTTCATGAGCGTTGGAAGAACGCAAGAGGAAAGAAACAAACGAACAAGACAAAGAGCCAGTGAAGAAGCGGTGAGAAAGAAATGGAGCGGTTCCGTCGATCGGTTTCTTGAAGGCCTCTCTGCAGCGACTCTAAAAATAATGTGAAGGAGATGGCTAGTGGCACCGCTCCCCGAGAGAACACGCAACGCACCGGCACCTCATTCGGACGTCTTCCGTCGCGTGCGGGATTTCGATGAGAGACGGAAACTTCTCGACACACGCAGCAGCATCGAAGGGCGGTCAACAGGGATTAAGCCGCATGAGACACACACACACATCACAGAAAGAACAGAAAAAAAAGTGCGAGAGAAAGTGAAGCAGAAAAGGGGGAGGAGACAAAACGAAAGATGCCACACATCTCCTTCACCCCCCCCCCCTCACCCCCTGCCCATTCTGGAAGAGGAACCCGGTGAGAGAGCGACACACAGACGTGAAAGAAAAAACCGAAGAGGACAACCAGAAACGGCACTGAAGAAGATATTATTGGAAATTCACCACACACATACGTACATGTGCACGATATATATTTTTGTTGTTAGAGGATACACGCACTTCGAGGAGAGGGGGGGGGGGCAGACCGATTGGAAGAAGCAGGAAAGCATTAGCGGTGTGGTTTGCTCAAGAGGAGAGACGCAGTCGTGCCATTCCCGAATGAATACAGGAAAGGAGTAAATATATATACATATACATATATTTATAGGCACTTTCCCGACCTCCGAGGGGAGATCTTCTAACGCTCTAAAGAGTTTTGGGAGCGGATCTCCGTCAGATCGTGCGCAGTAAAACAAAGACAACCTTATAAGAACCTCCAAGATGATCGACAACGCCATCTATGATAAGGAGTACTGCACAAAACTATTTCTCCACGGCGGATAACTGCGGATAGAAACCAGATGCACAAGAGAGAAGGAAGGGGGATAAGCGGAACGTGTGCCTAGCCAAGCACCACGGAAGTAGGAAGTATATATATATATATATATATAGGAAGAGAGCGGGGAGGGAGAGGAAGAAAGAGAGACGACACAACGGGGTATGCGAAGGGGGGGAGGGGGGGGGAGGCTACAGAATCCTCCGTGAAAAAAAAATCTGTCCAACGTCTTCTATGTCGCGGGAGTGAAGATAAACCCAATGTACGCATTGGTGTGTGTAAGCGTGTGTGTTGTGAGTGCTGCACCAGCCTTCCGACTGCGGATCACTTCTCTCAGTTCGCTTCCCTCACTCCCTCCCCTCTTGTGCTAACACAACGTTTCCTCGATATGGTTCCTTTTGCGCCTCCTCGCCTCCATTTTCCTCCCTCTTCCCTCCCTTCTCTTCCCTTGACAGGAAGTGTGCGGCTGACGACTGGAAGAGAACGTGATGACCCCGCCTCCTCCACACGAGTTGAACGCCGATATGGAAGGAGGGGAAGAATCAAAACAGACGGAGGGATAAGTGAGCGCCTACGGAATCACCAGAAAAGAGAATGGAGAAGCACACCGAAAACACAATGCTCGCCCTCCTTCCCAACAGGGGAGAAGAAAAGCCACATTCGCCGGTGGTTTCGTGAACATCCGACCGCACTGCACATCCTGCAGTCGTGGGGCAATGGAGAGGGCATCATCCGGATGCGGAAAGGTCGGGTGGATTCTCCCGCGGAGATGAAGAGAAAAAAGGGAGAGCAGAAGCTCGAAAGAAAAAACCGCATGGGTCATCTCCAAAGAAAAAGCGGAACACAGCGAAGTATTTTGCGTTATGCCACCCTCCAGATACTTCAGCTTCTCTGTTTCCCTTCGTCTCCTCGTGAAAGAGAGGGGCGAGGAAGAGGAAGAGGAGGAGAACAGCACAAAAAAGAAGCAACACGGCGACGCTGCGGCTCCTTCGCTTTACTTCAGCTCGTCTTGCTTAGCCTCCACCAATGCCCGCTCCCCTAGGTACCCCTGTCTTACATCACCACTGCATTGCGTCAATGTCTCTGGCAAGTTCGTCGGCTAAGCGAAGGCGTTGCGCCCGTGAATCCTCGGCATCGTCTTGTATTCCTCGTCTGCTAGATCGACAAGATTTTTTCGGGGTGATGCAGTTCGCGCTTCTTCGCTTCGAGTGGGTCGTGTCATTGGCGGAAGACCCACGCCGGCCTCGGCCTTCCTGGTGTGAGCGGGGCACATTTGTTTTAGGCGTGGGGAGCGGCTTGAGCCCTCTCTGGGGGGGCTTCGGTGAACCGGAGTCGACATTGAAGGCGGCGTAAGGGAGGGGCCACCCGGAGTGGGTCTCACGCGCAACGTGAGGCGATACGGAATTCAGCCGACTCCGTCGCACACCGGGAGAGAACTCACGGCTGCTCACGTGGCGGACGGCCTGTACCAGCGCATCATCGCTGCAGTTGCAGGGTCGCGAGTGGCGGTGGGCCCTACTGAAGCGGCGGCTGGAGTGGGAGTGCTTCGAGCTGATAGGCGGCAGTTGGTTCTTAGAGGGTAAGAGGGGAGGCTGGGTCGTAGCCGATATCAAGCTTCGCGCAGGAGACGCCTCGGGATGCGAGTAGTAGCCTATGATCGCGCGCCGCACGTCAGGGTCGTTGATATGGTTTCGCTGGGGTATGACAGAGTCAGGATTGTCGTGGCGTATTGCGTCCCGCTTCACATCCCCCTCGACTCGAGAAAGGATGTGGAAGTCTCTGCAAACCGTTGACTTCATCTTGGTGGACCCAACGGCCTTCGGTGGTGGCGTGTAGTACCGCTTCACCGCAAGATCACCGTCCTCCTCAAAGGTCGTGCAGTTAACGAGACGACGGTGCCGAGCCATACTCGTCGACACCGACGTTGCACAGGCATTCTCCGCTCCATCGACGGCTGCATCATACGGATGGATTTCAGGAAGAGAGTACATGTTCCGTCCACTTCCTCCCGTAGGTACGAAGGCGAGGTAGGAGGATTCGCGTCAGTTGAGTGAGAAAAACTATACCGCTTACCAGCCGTCAGCATAGATCTTCCGACAATGAATAAGGGGGGGAGGGGGGCCAAGAAAATATCCTCCATCCACCACCGAACACTTCCCTCTTCCCTTTCGATGGAGGAGAGGATGCGGAGGGTGCGCGAGTTGCTGTGCAAGGCGCCGTGCCGTGTCGAGAGATAAAAAAAGATGGAGAGAGGAAAGACGCATGGGACGATGTGTATTGGAGAGGGGGGAGCGCATGTGGGGAACGCGATTCAGTCCCACTAGAAAAATTTTGTGCTTAAGAAACATCAAACTTATTTCGATGAGATGTGCGTCACCTTCAACGGGACGGGCACAACGGCAGATAATGCCGTCGAATACGTCCGGTATCAGCACGGTGAGGAGGGGGGACAATAAAGAGCGAAACGCTCCCATCGTGCTTCTCGGCGTGCCAGGGTGAGCATTGGGCTTCTCTACATCTCTCAACGTGGAAGAGTTCGCGCAAGATGAGCTGTCACGTTTTGGGAAAGACCAAACTTCACTTCGATCGAAACCGATTCCTTCTCTCCATGATTTCCCTTTCATGCACCAAAGAAATGCTTCAGGGTGTAGCGAAGTAATCTGCTGCGTTGTTGCGCTCTAATACAGCTGCCATACAAGACGACACTCACCAGCTTCAACACGCATACATACATACATACATACATATATATATATACCGCACTTCGCCTCAGTCCGCCTCCCACATGCTGCAAACACGAACGATTGCACGAGCATTTTTCTCTTTCTGCGGACAGAAGAAGGGGGGAAGGATATATGCATGGCACCTGCCGCTGCCGCCTCTCGCCCCCCGCCCCATCCCCTCTCGCTCTCTCGTCTTCTTCTCTGGAAAATCGATGTGAGTCCACACAGAAAGGCGGTGGCAGAGAATGGAGGGGGAGGGAGAAGAAAGATATGGGAGAACAGCGAGGCAGGATAGGTGCCGGACCGAAGTAAAAACCTTTGCAACCACGAAACGATGAAGAAACGTCTGAGAACGGGCGATCTCACGGGGTGGGGCACCACGGCCTTCCATTGCTCTGTCCCTCAGCTTCTCCCTCGGAGTGGGACGCAGTGAAAGGAAGCAACGGTAAGCAACCATCCCCACCCATAACAGATTTGTTTCCATAAAAGGTGAGTACACTTTCTCATCACTGCGGAGAGACGCGTAGTGAATAACGTGAAGGGCATCAATAACTACATACATACAACAAAGGGTTTGAGAGTCTGCCGTCACCGGATCGCTGCAGAGCATACCAACACAGGGTCTTCCTTCTCTCCCTTCCCACTCCCTCTACCCTACGGTTCATCTCATGTTATGATCGCTCTATTTCGCACTGCTTCGCAACCAAACCGTCGCCCTCGTCCTCATCGATCCCTTCCTCTATCCCTTTTTCTCCTGGACCGGGCGGCTGACATCAGGCGTGCGAGAGCGTGCAAGGTAGACTCTTTCTACTCCCGGCCAGCACGTGGCGACGTGACGGGGAGACCCCATCGAATGTCCAACGTAAAAGCGGAAAGTACGGGAACGAACCGGTTGGGACAGAAGATGCTTTCAAGCGAAACAGCGATCAGAGGAAGTGAGACGACAGCACACCCGTTCACGCATGCCACGAAGCCATAGCGCCGGCTCTCACGAGAACTGGAACACGAAGCTATCCAAGAGAAACGCCTCACGCGCACCATTATACTCAATCCCCTCGGGGTGCAACGGAGTGTAGTACATCATTGTCGGATACCCGCGTACATTCATGCGCGTGATCAGTTCCGGGTGCTTGTCCCCATCCACGTAGGCCGCGGTGAAGTAGTCACGGAGCTCCTTCTGCGACTGACTGATGGAAAGACTATCCCATAACGTCTTCATCGTTTTGCACTGGCGTGACCACTGAACGCAGTACAGCACGAACGTATGCTGCTTTGGACCACCAACATGCTTATCGAAGGTATCCGGAGTCAGCTCCACCACCCGAGACGCATCCTTAGCCGTAACCGAGTGTGCAGAGATCACCAAAAACACTACCAGCACGAAAAGAAGTCGCCTGCAGGAAAGCAAAGATCGAAACGACGTCATGACTCGATCTGCTTTGCGGAGATGTGGCTCCGTATGATACAGATGCAATAGACGTATACTTAACTAAGTTCTCCACACCCTTTGAGAGATCCTGAATAGTCTATAAAAAATAGTTGCATAACAAGAGAAAAAAGAGAAGCCCCCCAAAAAAAAACAAAATGCACCCACACTCGTCGAAAAGAGTACGCAGCCCTCCCTCGTAATTAAAAAAACGATGAATGAAGATGGGGAAAGCGGTGGAAGAGAGAGGAAGTGAGCGTGAGCGAAGGAGAGAGCGACATGCGAGGGTGAAAAGAAGTCTGACCCAAGAGGAGAGCCACCGAATGAACAGAGGCAAGTGAAGGAGGGGGGGGAGGGTATGCAGGATAAGATAATGAGGAATGGAAGACGATCGCCCCAGCGCCGACTTCTCAGCTGCCGATGTGCTTTCATGGACATCATTACCTCTCTCCCTTGCATTGTTTCCTGCGGATGGGCACGCTTCCACATCCTTCTGATCTCCGCAGAAGGCACAACCCCACGCAAAGCAGCAGAGGGGAGAAAGAATGCAGCATCCGACAGTGAAGAGGGAGCATAGAAGACCCCGCCCTTCCACTCTGCTCCGTCTAGATGACGGAGACGACGGGCTTGGGAACGGCGTTTCTCCACGTTTCCACCGCAGCTCAGTTCACCAAGAGCAACACCCGACAAAACATGGGAGGAGAGGTCGTTGCACACTGTGGTCGATCGGACACGTACATCGGACACCTTCACCAGGGGGCGAGATACGCCTGCTCGCGTCTTTCCCTTCCTTTCGCTACACGAATGTCACCCATGGCCTTCGTGTCGTCAGCGTGAAGAGCGGACGGCGGGCAGATGCTGCATCATATCCTATTCACCATACTTTCTATTGGTTGTAGTGGTTGTCTGTGGGGGAGGGGGGGGGAGAGGGAGAGGGAGAGGGAGAGGGAGAGGGAGAGGGAGAGGGAGAGGGAGATGGAGAAGAGAACTGAACATCAGGGAAGGTGGGAGCTGTGGAGAGGGATGAGAGATCACGCAAAGGAGTGAGGACACGATTCGCTCACGGAAAAAGGGCTCGCGCTAACACCGGCACACACAAAAATACTCAAACCGATATGTATATGTATATATATATATACAGTTCTGTTTTTAAAAAAATCTACAGCGCGAGGCACACGAGCAAAAAAGGAAGAGCCCAAAGGCCTGCAGAGAGCGAAAGGGAGAAGGAAGGGAAGAGACAATGTGAAGCGCGAGCACTCTCTCATCATTAGGCAAGCGTCGTTCACACACACGCACACCCACACAGACAAATATTCTGGAACGCAGATGCGTTACACAATGAGAACAACACAGCGCGTCGTCCCCCCCCCTCTCCCAACGAGAGAACCATCCGCAAAGAAGAGTGAGAAAAAGCAAAAGAGAGAAATCTCGCGTATTTTGATATAATCCGTCACATTTCGAAAATCGCTGCAACAAGGGATGCAGAGAAGTGTGAACAGCGAAGGTGCCAGGAGGAAGACGAGCATCTCCGCCCCAACCCCTTTCCTGTGAAAACGGGGGGACGCCTACCGCGAGGCTGCGGCCAAACACGCAAAGGAGGGAGACGCAGAGAAGGCAGGCCAGCAACGCTCCCTTCCGGCTCTTCTCTTTCCCTCAACCTCAATAGAAAAAGAAAACGACGGCATCCACGTTTGGGGAACGAATCTCTTGCATAGAACAGAGGGAGAGTGGGGGAAAGCGCTATAGTGCGCAGGGGAAGGAGGTCATGCACGAGAAGAGTAAGGCAGTCTCCTGACCACCAAGCAACATATACGATCACCGTAACGATGAAGAGGAGGAGGAGGAGGTGGAGAGCGGGGGGCGGGGGCCATGGCGACCATCGCACTCGCCCTCGTCCTACGCCCCGGATGCCCCACCTTTGCCGCCATTGTAGTGGAAGCGGAAGTCGGCGAACATCACCCCGCGAGGATCCACCTCACGCACTTTCTGCTCTTCGCTGAGCTTCATGGGGGTGCTGGGCTCTTTGATGTCGGGGAAGTACCTCGTGTCGAGGCGGTTCGACAGGGTTGGGAGGAAGGGGGCCTGCATGCGGCGCAGACCTTCCATATCGAGTGGCTGTAGAAACTCATGTTCCCGAATCACCTCGTACGTCATGCGCTCCTCCGGTTCGCAAATAAGGCGCCGCATAAAATCCACCGCGTCGTCCGGGATGTGCCGGTGAGGAGGAAAGGCGAGGTACTCGCGCCAGTTCTTTATTTTGTGACATGTGGTCTGCGTATTCTGCGAGAAGAAGGGAGGGATACCGTAGAGCATCTCGTACATGATGACCCCCACCGACCACCAGTCGCAACCCAGGCCGTACGGTCGACGTAACAGAATTTCTGGGGCGATGTAGCCGGGACTGCCCACGATGGACTTGAACATATCACGGCCGCGGCCGTGCGCGATGCCGGTGTTGGAGGACCCCTCCACGTTCGCGCCTTCAGCCACCGTCGCCGCCGGCGCAGATCGTGAGACCGTCGTGTTGGACTCGTCCCACGGTGATTCCACGCCGCTGAGAGATGACGGTGGATCATTGTAGTCCAGTAAGTTGCCGCGCTTCTCTAAAAAGCGCTTTGACAAACCGAAGTCGCTCAGCTTGATATGACCCGACTCCCCCAAGAGAATGTTATCGGGCTTGATATCGCGATGCGCAAAGCCCATATCATGAACGCTGGCCACTGCTGCACAGAGCTCCGCGATGTAGAAGCGAGTACTCTCGACATCGAAAATGCCCTTGTCACACAGCCACGAGATCATGTCGCCTCCTGGCATGTATTCCATTACCATGTAGAGGTACATGGCGTCCTGGAAGCTACGATACAGGTGCACCACCCACGGGTTGGACGCAGCCGCTTCGGACAGCACATCCTTCTCTGAACGGACGTGCACCACCTGCTTCATGAGGATCATATCGGACTTACGGAGTCGCTTGAGGGCGTACAGGGTATCGGTTTTGTCGCTCTTATATTTGCACACGAATACCTCACCGAAGGCACCTCGGCCGATGCACTTGAAGATATGAAAATCGGAGAAAGAGGGCTCCTTCTGACGCGGTCCAACAGCACGGCCCACACCGTTGCGGGTATTGGCGACAAGGCTCTGGTAATGATTCTCCAAAAACGCCCGACTGGCAGCTGCCTTGTGGCGCGCGTAGTCATCGGACGTCTCTACTCGCCGACCGTTCGGCATACGGTCACTGGGCTGCGTGCCCGGCAGCTGGTTCATCGTCGAATATATAGAAAGAGAGGGGAACGAAACGAGAAGGCGATAAAGCAGGGAATATCCGAACGTACAAGCCGAGCAATTGAACAGATCGACTTTCGGATGAAAAGTACTGAGAGATACAGCGATGGGTTAGATGGTGCGGTGAGGAAGGGGGAGCGAAAGAGAGATCGGGTGACGAAGATGTAACAGAAGTTACTTATCGTGCAGCAGTGGAAGATACGGTTGGAGGGTTCAGCGAGTGCCCCCTTCTACCCCATGAAGTTTTCCTCCGTTCCACACCTGTTCGCAGCGGAGCTTGCCAAAGGGTTGTACCCCAACGCCGCCACCGTTGATGAGTGAGAGGTGCACACAGACACACGTCCTCTCAGTCTCTCTCTCTTAAAAAAGAAAGAGACGATGAATACGAAACACCAACGATGCTGGAAAGGGGGATAAACACGAGGAGCGAGAGATGGTCAAACGCGCCTCTTTTTCAAGAGGGGACACCGACTCCTGTACGGATGGCAGCGGTGTGTCGTAGAAGCGGCTCGGGACCTACCGATAGAGTGAGAGGCGGAGTGGAGGGCCAGAAACAGAGAGAGCCAAAGCATAGGAGAGAGGGTCGGGTTCATTCGAGGAAAAAAGCTCCCAACGAACGATGATACAAGTATCGCCTTGCCCCACGCACTACTCGTATCGAGGAATCGATGAGTGGCAGAAAGAGAACGTGAACCCCCCCCCCCCTGCGTTCCACATCCATCGAAATCCCCGAATCCCGCGTATCTTTCCGCATGGAGGGGGGGGGAGATCCACTTGGGGCAGAGAGCGCACCACGCCAGATCCTAATGCACTCCTCTCTGGAAATCCAGCAATGATATCCTGCCCATGAAAGTTCAAATAGAGTAAGTTCAGCAACCAACGAGCGGAGGAGGAAGAGCTACGTGATCAGAGGCGTTGCAGGAAACACAAAGAGCATCGTAGAGCTCCCAACACTATCCGCTCTTTCACATCCTTTTCCTCTTCTCCTCTCTTCCCTCGCCCCACGATTCCCAAGGCTACGATGGTGGTGCCTCCGCTGCGAGACGAAGGAGAAGGTGAGGAATAGCGGAAGACATCAAGCCAAGTTGAGAAAGGGTAGGGAGGGGGGTTGGGGCACGCCTTTGTTACGTGCTCTGCGGTGAAAGTCTTGCATCCACGATGCGGTGTTTTCTTATTTAGAGCTCATCGACTACGGTTCTCCCCTGAGCACGCCGGTGTGATGACGCAGCGCAGCATAACGACCCTTTTCGCATTGTTTGGGGGCTAACAATGCGAAAAGCGAAAAAAGGGGTGCGCCGCCTCCACTTCGTGAGGGGACGGAAAAGTGGAGGGGGGTGGGGGGCAAGAGAAAGAGAAGAGATCCGAGAATGGGGGGTGCGTGGGATCGCCGGAGGAGAAGAAGGGATCATCCACCAGCCGTTGTCCGCACACACAAACCAAAATTTCCTTACCCAACTCTCCCGCATCCTCTCCATGCTGATTACTACACCTACGATCACCGGTCGTTCTCCTTCGTGGTGGCTGCGGAGACAGCGTGAGAACACACGCGGCTACGTCTGAGGAGAAAAGTCGCGCCGACGAAGTAGCGACGTGGAACCACCACCACAGAAAAGGCAACTCCTTTTTCAAGCCTTGACGTCCGCAACGCTCATGGACCCCTTCTTTGTATTAGAACGAAAAGATTAAGCGACTCCCTGGGCACAAACGCCTACTGTGTGCGCTCGCTCAGCCAGCGGTAGTAGTCATTCAAGATGTAGTACCGCTGGTCAAAGCGGCGGATGACCATTCGTTGGTAAAACTCGCGGCGATGCTCATCATTATAGGTGACGATGCCGTGTACCGTGAGAAGAAAGGAATCCCCGTCCTGGCAGTCTGGCAGCGGCTGAGCATCCACCATATCGATCTGATGCGACGTCTTCGGCAGTGCCGCGATGTAGTTGCGCACGTCGTCCACTGTAGGCAGCGGATGGCCATTCCACTCACACACCATGGGGACATCAGGGGCGTAAAGTGTTGCCACCGACGGGCGACTTTGGGGATCGTCGAGCATTTTATAGTAGCGGTTACGGAACTCGAGCGCCTTCTTGGCGACGTCGTTGAACGTACCTTGGTCCATTAGGTCAACGCGAAACCGTCGCCGAGGATTAACCCACCACCACCACCACCAAAGACGACTCTGCGGTTTCGAAGAGGAGAAGAGACGCTGCTGGAGACGCAATCGAAATTTCTTTTTATCCAAGACAAGGGGGAGGGGGGAAATGGAGAAAGCGTTGATCCTGAAATAGGCACTGCTGCACAGACAGACGGATGGACAAACGCGCGTGCTCTTACAGAAGAGTGGATCCACCGAGAAAGAGAAGCTGAGGAGATGGGGCGTTGAGGGAGTTGCCGAAGAGACAGCCGAGGGAAGGCGTGTGTGTTGTACACGACGCGGAAAGGGCAACGGCTGTGTGCTTGCAGGGGGGCGCCCATCCCAAAATGCCACCGACACCGGCGACCACGAAAAAAAAAACCGAAGAGGGGGTGAACGTGGGCGAGGGTGCCCAACCGTAAAGCGAGGAAGAAGGCGGAGGAGACGCGTTCAGCAACAGTGAGGAAAAGAGGGCAGCAAGCGAAGGTGGGGAGGGACATGCGAAGTGAGAACGCTCCGCGAAAGATGTTGATCGGCATGTGTTTGATAGCTGTGCGCATGCAGCGAGGATGTCCCACAGCACACGGACCGAAGAAGAAAATGGGGAGAGACAGGAGGGAGGGAAGGAGGGAAGGACAAAGAAGCGACGGAAACACGGAATGGATTCCGTGCCGCCGTCAGGAGAATGAGGCACACGATTGCAGAAGGCGACGGTATATGGGGCGAGTCGCATCAGCACTATTTTCGATCTCCCAAGACCTCGCCAGTACCCCTGTGAAGATGGCGGTTCCCTCACCTCCCCTTCCGTCCGATCCGTCCTCCCTCACCGCCGCTACACGCTCCGGCTGTCTTGAGAAGACCGCTGCTCACCAGACGAGCAGCGATGAGAAGCAGGCGGCGCTGGTCGAGCACACGGTCATCTTCCTGCGCAAAGGACGGTAGCCCTTATTACGAGACCGGTATGTCCCCCATGCAAGCCTAGATGCATAGGTGATCGTGTTTCACGCTACATCAACCTCTCTCTCTTTTCGCTTCAAGGAGGGGTGGATGCAAGTTAAGAGAAAGAGATGAAGAGAGCCGCCTAAGGCGGCCCGAGGGCTGCCACGTCGTCTGTCGCAGCCCTTCCTCTCCCACCCTCATGCGCGTCTTCCACGTGCAAAGCAAGAAGGAATATCAACGATAGGTGAAGAGCAAGACTCACCGAACAAAGTAAAAAAAAATCTATGCGGCGAAAGTAAGAAAGCCTTGAACAGCCACCAGACTCCCTTTCGTTTACGTTAATAGCCCCACCTACCGCTCCACGTGTTGTCCAATGGAAGTCCGACGTGGAGCGGGCAAACGAGGGAGAAGGAGGAGGGAAGGGGAGAGGGGAGAAGGGGTCAGCAACATCGGCATGCGCAGGTTGTGCGTCTCCATTCCTCTACCGTGCTCGAGCTTTTATGTCGTCTCACATCTCACTCGATCTCCTGCCGCTGGGAAGGGTTTGCGAGAGAGGCACACGCACATTATCATCATGGTCACTACCGGAGATGGCACCGAGCCTTGATGGAGGTGCATAGGCGAGAAAGAGGGAGGGGGCGCGTACGTCCATGATCTTCAGGAATAGTTCTTCAGTGCATCTTCGCAGAGCTCCTCGCAACTGCCGTGCACGTAAAGATCCGGCATTGCACGAGACTGTCTTTCCACGATCGTTTCGAGACACAACTTCACCTGGAGGGCAAGTCTTGTTGCGTCATAACCGAGCACACTGTAGGTGCGCTGAAGAGCACTATACAGGCAGAGCTCCTCCACCGGCGAAACACACGCATCAGCGCAAACTCGCAGCGAATGTGCCTCCTCTATCAAAATGTGCTCCCTCACCAAAACAGCCACCCATGCCCGTGCGAGAGAGGACATCGCCTTCAAGGGGAGAGGACACTGCGCAAGGAGTACCTCCCACTGGCTATGGTACTGCTGAAGTAAAACAAACATTTTCTGAGAGCGATGCAGAGGCCGACAACACCTTAGTACCTTTTGAGCAGCACGCCAACTCGCTCGCCTCCCATAGCCAGTGACCTGAAGTTCTCGGGCGGCCTCGCTGAGGTTTGGATACCCGATGCGGGTTGCAGCTCGCTCGACATGACGAGCAGCCGAAATCGCGGAGCTGATGCGCCCTTGTGATTGGTGGACATGTGCCTCCATCAGCTGCGCGGTGAGCACGCCAAACGGGAACGAGAATGATGCGCTGACGGAGAGAAGGTCATGCTGATGCTGTAGCGGGACATCGACAAGGGCAAGAAAGGTGGCGGCCTGCCCACAACGCCAAAGGGCCAGTGTGTAGAGGAGGAGATGATCGGGTGGCCAGTAGCGTGCTGATGATGACGTGAGAGAAGACGCCTCGGAACGTGGGGAAGTGGTGTTGACGGCGGCGACCCCTGTCATGCTCCTTTTGTAGGTCGTGTCTGTCTCCTCCGCCCCAGAGGTGTGCCGTAGCACCGCCACCACCCCAGTCCAGAGCTGGTACGCAGCCTTGACGCAGCCGAAACGGTGAAGTCGACAGCCCACACAATACCGCACCACAGAGGAGAAGAACACGTTGTCCTTTGCAGCGGTCAATCCAGACGTGCCGTACAATGCCGTGATGGCGTCGAGGGTCGTGCGCAGCAGCTGAAGTGGATCACCACAAGCATCACGACCTTCCCTGTCACCGGTCGGGTATTTCTCCGGTGAGAGAAAGCCCTCCTCTAACGCTAGCGCATGATGCGCGGAGTGGCGTATTACTTCCCAGAGTAGCATGCGGCGCGGGTGGTAGCTGTACAGCGGAGAAGCCACGGAGATCTCTATTTCCACTTCTCGAAGCAGTTCACCAAGGGAAGCCTTCGTTATGATCATCGGCGAGGAGACCATCCCGTATACGGAGCCCATGAGCAGAAGGGTTTCCCGCTGCATGTATGCAACGACACCGAGCCACCGACCCTCGGTGGGCGGCGCCCGCAGCATCGCTGTCTCCGCCCGCAGCAGCGCGTGACGTACAGACTGCGCTACAGTTTGAACGGCTACGGCGCCGCTGTATCGGCCAGTGCCGTCCTGTACATCCTCTGCAACGACAGCCGTCTCACCAGCAACAGCGCGCGGGTCTTCACCTGCCACCCTGCTTCCAGCTATATCGCTGTCCTCGCCGAGAGACTGGCCAGTGGTGAGCAAAGACCGCAACGCTGGCCCCACGGCACCGGGAAAGAAAATCAGGAGCTGCGCCGCACCGATAAAAGACAGGCTAGCCATCTGCACTTCGGCAGCGCCGTCCTGTGGCGCCGGCAGCAGCGGCGGTGATTCTTCGTGGGCGCCGCGTCCACCGTTTGGCAAGGTCAGCTGCAGCGCAATGGTGATGCTATTTGCCGCCTCGTCTGGCTTCCCCTGGTGAGTGGCGATGACGTGCGCCGTGTAGTGCGCCAGAGCCAGGATAATGTTGGAGGGGAGTTCCTGCGCAACCTGGAGCGCCACACGCACGCATTGGCTAGCCACGGGTAAGGAGCGGAAGGAGAGATAGTAGTGGGCGTAGAGCAGCATGCCTGTGGTGATGCACATCAAAGTCGGTTGAGTCCCACGATTGTTCAGCTCGGAACGGGATACAATCGAAGAAGTTGGCGGGCCTTGAAGGAAAAGCAGTTTCGCCAGGGCGTTGTCCGATAGATGTGGCATGTGCGGCCCCAGTGACAGCTCCATCAGCGTAGTGTTGCGTGTGATGGCATCGCCCTCGAAGACACCTCGAAGTGCGGCGAACATGCGACGTACATTGAGCGGTACCGTCGCCAGTGCAGATGGCAATTGGGGGGGCGCACACAGCGAAGGAGACGGCGGAAGTCGAGCACGAGCGCGGAACGAGTGCCGCTCTTCGAGAAACGATGAGAAGGCGTGCCCATCTTCATTTTGGATCGACTGCAGCACCGTCAGCCAACGCGTGATCAACGCCGCCAAGCGTGCTTGACGGACGAACGAAGCGCTCGCCCATTCGTAGTTGAGCCAAATGTAAAAACTTCGGGTGGCGTTGCCGGCCTCTGAGCCGAGTTCATCATCGAGGAGATCCTCCTGAAAAAGTGCTGACAGCTGCGCTACGGTGATCGGCAGCGGTGAGGCCCTCTTGTCACCCCGCAATTGCGCCGCCATCGTCACGGAAGAGCGTAGCAGCGTAGCGAGGCGCTGAGCCAGGGCAACGCCACCTACCTGCATCGAAGTCCGGAGAAATTCGTGGATCAGCTGAAAGCCAACGTCCTGAGGGAGGTCCTCCGTTCCGCTGAGCCCGTGTGCCATGCGCCCCCCCCATTCTGCGAAAGACTGGAGGGGCGATCGCTGGTGTACTTGACCGACCGACGGGGCTCTTCCTGGCTCACTGTGGGCCTCGGCCACACTGGGAAGCACCGCATTTATTTCGGAAGCCAAGGAGGACTTGCCAGGTGGACGCAATTGAGAATAGGCACGTCTAAAGCTGACCTCCTGCAAAGCGTCTCGCGACAAAGGGATGGAGAGGGAGCGCCAGAGGTCCGAATCCACGCCTTCACCTCGTAGAGCATGAAGCGCTGCGGCCGGCTCTACATGGGATACCCCCGCTGATGCTGTGACTCCGACGTAGGGCGTCGTAACGTCGAGGGCTTCGTCATTGAGATCACCTTCATGGTCATTGGGCAGCTCATGTAGGTAGCAGATTTTATGCAGGTACCACCCGTAGAGAGAGGAAGTTGACGGTAGCGACGACGAAGAAGGAGCCTGCTGCAGATCCTTCCGGCCAAGACGTAGTGCCTCACCACAAAGAAGCAGCGCAATATCTACAAACCGTGGCACCGCTGCGGAGTCAGCAACATCCAAGTCCATGAGCGTGTGTGTGTGTGCGTGCAGTAGATTCCTTACCACGTGGCTCACAAGACAAATCCTTTTGGAATCACTGCCGCACTCTCTCGACCCTACGTGCGATCGACCAGAAAATAAAAAAGAAAAGAGGTGCGGAAAGGAAAGGAAAGAAGAAACGACGGTGGAAGGGCATCTTGACGGGTACAGAATGTGCATGTACTGAGGTGGCGAATAGTAAGCACACCAATCCAGGAATGAGCAGTCCTCCTCCTCCACCTTTGCGATGCGTGCGCGGCAAGTCCACTCCCCGCTGCAACTCTCTCTCTCTCTCTCCCTCTCTCTCTCTCTCTTGCTCACTCTTCATTTTTCTTCTGAGACAGGCCGAGAACGTGTAGAACGCGGTGAATCGGGAGAGCCAGCCCGCAATTTTTTGTCCATCCACAAGGTGTGAAACAAGAGTGGGAGGGGGTTCGAGGCGTGAAGCCGACTGGTCAAGCTGTCCATGCGCAGCCTGTGAAGAGAGGAGAATGTGCCGCTCGAATGCCGAGAAGAGTCCACACAAAGATAAAACAGAAGAGAAAGGGATGAGGAAAGGCGTTCGACGAGCAGGTACTCGTGCTCAGCTACGCCCCCTCCCCATGTACCCTCCTGCTCCCCCCTTTTTTGATTTCTTAATTCGGTTCATCCTCTCTCACTCTCTCTTACGCGCTGTACTCTTCTCACCACACTATAGAGCGATCACCCAATCGCCCAGCTCACTTAGGGGAGGGCTGCAAAAAACGAGAACAGATGGCATGAAGATGGACCGCCATCCCATGATGGAGGTTAGCCCAGCGCAGGTTTCGATGGCCCCCTTTCTGTAGACGGAAGGAAAAAAGAGAGGCGCGTACGGTCAATCTGACGAAGGAGTATCGCAGTGACGCAGGGAAACGTTGGTATCGGCGGCCGCAACGCAGCGGGACGCCACGCTGGGACGTCTACCCTGGGAATCCACCGCCCTTATAAGACGACAAGCCTAGATGCATCACTGCGACGGCACTCTAGTCCTTCAAGGCGCCGTCGCGGTGGTTGAGCTCCGTCGCCGTCACCCGAAGCCGATCCCCGTGGCGACTGCTGCGACTCGCCTGCAGCGCTCGCCGACGCCACCGCCGCCTCAGTTGATGCTCCCCCCGTTGTTTGTGCTGCACTTCTGAAAGGAGTTGCGTGCTGCTTAGAAAGCACTTGGGGCAGGCCGGTACGCCCTTGGGAACAGCGCAGCGGGCCCTCGCGGTCATACGGTAGGGTGCGTAGCATGTGCGGCACACAAACGGGAGTTCCTCATCCCCATGAACCGTGATGTGACGTAGTCGGGTACGAGAAATGTGCTTGCTAACCTCTGCGACGACGTCAGGGCGCTGGATGGCGAGCAGGTTGAGGGGCGTCTTCACCGAACCAGCGCATTGCGGGCACCGCTCATGCCGCAGAAAGCGGTTTGCAACCGTCGCCCCATACTCGAACTGGCACGTGCGACACCGCCACTGCAACATCGTCTCACTGGAGAGAGAAATTTCACGAGGATTTTGGTGGGGTCGTAGGAGCACCTCCCCTAAGAGAAGGATGTCGTCTGCTAACCAGCGACGCGGAGCATCCACTGCACTCGGTCGCTGAGGGTGTCCCCCACCGAGTGCGGCACCCCGACGCTCACACGATGGGCACAGAGGTATGGGGGCCCCACTGGCGGTGGTAGACTCCCCTGAGACGCCTTTCGCAGTGCTCCCTGATGAGGAGGGCGGAGATTGCCGGCTGCGATACCGCTCGGTCGATATAACAAACCGCGTCACGCGACTCGCTACGGTCTCCAGCCACGCCGCACAGCAGAGAGGGCAGCGCCACCACACCTTGGCAGAGGAGCGCGTTCGGACGGATGTCAAAGTTTGCAAGACACGATTGTTCAACTCATGGTTTCGCTGTGGATCCCACTGGGCAGCCAGCTGTGGGTAGGCCTCACACAAGAGAACATCGCCGCCCCCACCTCCGTCCTCTAGCGAAGATGTCGGAGCACTTTCGCCATCGGTTGGCGTAGTAGCGCCATCTGGGAGAATGGGAGACGACACAGATCGACGCTGGGCATGACAAGAGACACGGCTCTGAGGGTTCGGTATGGTCGAGCCATAACATTGTGGACAGCGATACGCATCCGACACCTGCGGATCCGACCGATCAGACGGACGGGCTGACCACTGCCCATTACACTGACGGCATCTCCACAGAACCGGATGGACGCTGGTCGGCTCAACCACCAACTCTTGAGGAGCGACGGGCCGCGTATCCGGCTGTTTTGGTGGGGTAGCCGACCTCAAATGACGTAGGGCTCGCTGGTTATCGATCTCGTCAAACTCGCTCCGCAGTTGGGGCGATAAGCGCTCCAAGCGAAACTGAAAATAGCGAGCGGCGGGGGCCGGTGGGATGCCTGACGGAGGGGGGGGAATAGAAGAAGACGGTCGCGCGATGCTGTGGGATACCGGCGCACCCGAAAGGGAGGACAGAGACCGGTACTGTACGTAACCACGGCCATGGTTCAGAGGCACCGCGACCGCAGCGGGTTTCAGCCGCAGCGAACTACACGATCCGCTAGTCGCCGCAACAGACGGGCAACAAGTTCGTAGAAGATGACTCGCCATGCGGACTATCTTCACACCGGTGCGAGCCTACGTGAGGTTCATGAAGCGTGCAAGGAGAAGGAGAGACACACGCACCAAAAAAGAAGAGAGAGAAGTGAGGAAGAAGTCGGACTGCCTACTCAGCGCACATCCATACGCACTCCCTATAAGGCCGCACCGTAGCCACATCACAAAAGCTGAGGAAGTGACACGGACGTCTCACGATTTGAGAAAAAACATCTTGGCAGAGGAGGAGACTCCCTGTGTTGAGGAAAGGGGGAGGGGGGGCGAAGGCTAGGAGCTTCTGCGCTTTCCATTCAACACTAACAGCACCACAAAGAAGGCCTCCCCCCTATGAGCAGCCGTAGATGAAGCAGAGATACTACGCATCACGCAAGTCAATTGGACGGAGAAACTGGATGGAAGAAGAGAAGAGGAGGTACCAAGGGACCGGACCGACCTATATGACGGATGCTGAAGGACTCCTATCGGTGCGCAAGGAGGGGGTTGGGTGAAGTGGAGTGCAGTAACGGAGAGCAAGAGGAGGGGAAAGCAGAGGCCACTGGAAGCTTTGCCGCGCGGAGACGAGAGGGAGGAGGAAGACCCCACGCTGCTCTCCCAAAAAGCCCTTCCGAGAGATGGTGGAGAGGAGTTGCGAAAGGACGGCAAAAAAAAATCTATTTCAACCGAAGAGGAACGGAAAAAAAATTGCGGATGCGCGCCGAGAAGAAGTCGGAAAGGCACGGCGACGGGGGAGGTGTCCATGAGTTCCCCATCGTCATCACCACCTTGCCCTTTGGTCCTCCCAGAGCCCCTCCTTACCAGCCGTACAGGACTGCGACCGGCACACCCTCAAAGCTCTTTCCACTACTTTCTTGCCACCTTCCGTCAAACCCATCGATGGTATCCCAGTGCTCCTTTGCCCACCCCGACGGCCACTCCGACTCGTCTCGCCGCGTCTCTCCACTGAGGTCTTCGACTCGCACGATGAAGGGCTAAGCAAGGGCGAGGGAAGCACAACCACGAAGGAGAAGGAGCACGCACGAAGCGCGCAGATGGGCATCATTCAATATGGCTACGCTGTCCATGACGTATCTCCCCCACCTTCATCCCTACCTATACGCCTCACACGGCGTGCTGCAGTAACGCTCGGGAGTAGAGATCAAACTGAGCCCCTAACAACCGGCTGACATGAGTCCCGTACGAACCCTCGCATTGGCCAGGATGTACAGCGAAATTCTCCTTTCCATGAGGCAGCTCCTTCCCCCTCCCCCCAACTTTACCTGCTCAACTCTCAAGCAATATGCAGCAGCAGCGTGGCCGCTTCCGGTGCAATGTACACAAACGAGGAGTGCATCAGCGGCGAAGCTGGCGAGAGCTCCGGGGAGACGACGCTGGGGTCACTGCAGAAGTGCGTCGCGTTTTACGCGATCCCCTCGTGGATGGCCGAACCGAACCTCCGCCACAGCCACCGCTACTGTTAGCCACACCCGAGAGCCTTCGTGGTAGGGCAACAGTAGAGGCGCACAGCGGCTGCTGCCGAAGAACGCACTTGAACACATCATCGGGGATAACGAACATGACGCCCATTTTTTTTCGGGCCTCCAGAATGGCAGCGTCCGCTGGTGCCGATGTGCGACCTGCTACCTGCCGGGCGATGCTCCGCCAACATGGGAGGGTGAGCTTGCGTTGAGGAAGGAGGAGAACATCTGCTTCACTGATGCGTCGTGTCAGCGTTCCACCCGAGGCAGTGATTACAGTCTTGAGGTCATTGAGAGGGGGATCTTGCGGGGCTGCGGACGGGTGGACCCAAAACGTGTGGTGGGCGAACAGTTGTTGCCGTTCTGCTGGGGACTTGCGCAGAACGTCGTGCAGGCTGAAGTCATTCTCCATCTCAATGCTGCCATTGATGCGGCGCTCTCCGTAGCGAAAGTCTTCGCAGGAGATGTTGAGGTCACCGGCTTGCAGCACGGCGTGCAGCCAACTTGCATGCACCAAATCCTCGATGAACGGGAGGACGGTAAGAAGCTTCACACTGCGCACGAGGGGACGCTGCGCTATCAGTAGACGCGCATGCTTCGCTAGACGAAGATGTGGGTTTACGAGAGCGCCAAGCCTTTTCAAGGACTTCTCATCCCCGTCACTGAGACGCATGCCGGTGGTATATAGTACTACACCCTGCGGCGGGGGGGAGGACGGTCCGGCATCTTCCGAGTCCGTCTCGCTCGATGATCGCAGCGTTGCTACAGTGGTAGTGCGGCGTCGTGCCGATGCTGCAGCCTTCCGATTCGTCACCGTTGCTGTCGTACCTCTTGATTTCTTCGTTAGGAGAGCTGCCCCCCTCTTTTCCCGCCCCAGCGCACTCGTTTCCTGCGCTGTTGACGAAGCGACCCACCACTGGCTTGCTGTTTCGTGTTCCCCATTGCTGGTGGGTGTACTGGCGTTGCTCAAGAAAACGGGCTCGGACACATCCGAAAGGGTCGCCAGTACCACGGTGCTCTCACCGGGAAGAGGTGGCACATTCGAGTCTCTTTGCGGTAACGCCGTTGCCACGGTGTCGGCAGTGGCTCGCACGGTCGTACGTGTAGCGATGCGGTGAACGTCAACGCCTTTGTCGCGATATTTTTGCTGAGCACGCTCAACGAGATGTGCTTCATCCTGCGGTGGAGAAAGAGGGACTTCACGCTTGCGTGCAGAGGCCGCGACCGGGGTGTTGTCTAGTGCAATATCCACGCGACAGAATGGACCCAGTCGTAAGCTCAGCATACCATTCGTGTCACAGGGCTCCACATGCATGCTCGCCTCCGTAACTGCGGTGCTGCCCTTGCGTGCCTTAGACTTGAGATGATAGCGGTAATGGGGCTGTAACGGCATACCACAATAGGTTGTGGTGGGCGTGAGGGCGAAGAGATCGACGGAGCGGCACACTGCCGCCAGCGTTGCGTGACGCGGCGCCAATGGCTGCTGGTGGGAAATGAAGTGGACGTGCAACGTACAGTGGGCGCGTGAAACCGACTTGACGAGGTCGGTCCACTCATCGGGGGCACGATGCGTCCCGTCCCGACTGGACATCAAAGATAATCGATGTATACTGTGCAGCAAGGCCCCTCGTCCTAATCGAAGTTGCGCAGATCCTTTCCTCTCAGACGACGAGTCTCCACTGCCACTCGAGGTGCCCGCTACCACTGCGGCGGTGTCTGTGTTGTTTGCGGCGGCAACGAAAAGTCGATCCGATGAAATAGCGTACGGTTCCCAGTCGGTGGTGTACGAGTGCACGCCGTCGCGGCTCACAGACGCCGACGGCATAAAAAAATCCCACCGCACGTAGACACACGCGTACTCTGGATGCTCCGAAGCCCAGTCTGAAGCGTTCAGAAAATGCTTAGAGGGGGTGCGGAGCTCGGCGCCATGCAGCCACTGAGATAGTGGCTGCATCTCTGGAAATTCTGCACGCTCGTGCAATCCCCGACGAAGCAGCCGCCTCTCGTCATCGTTGACCGTCACTGAGGCGGAGGAGTTGCCCCCATTGGCCAGCTCCTCTTGAGACGCGAAGGACAGAGTCGAGCAGCTGTCCGAGGGCAACATCTCCACGGTGTCGGTATCATCAAGATCATCCAAAGACCGTTCCACCCTCACCAACGGCATCATCATTTCTGAATGGGCCATGCGTAAATCTCTTTTGGTGCGCACACGAACCGAAAATGTGCATCGCATGTCACCCACACCCACCAGACCACATCGCGTAAGGGAGGGGGGAGGTTAAGGAGCACCGCAAAAAAAAAAAGAGAAGAGGGAGAGAAGAAAAGACAGTGCGTGAAAGACAGCGGGAGGGCGAATGTGCGGAGGCGGAAGAGCCAGAGGGCCAAAGGATGTGAAGCCGCATCATCGAGCAACCGTAACGGAATAAGGCTTGGAAGACACGAAACCGCAAAATAAAGCAGCACACCCGCATCTATGAAAAAGGGGGCGATGGGTGAAAGGAGGGGAGGAGGCCCTACTCTCTACTAATACAACAATGATGCAGATGGAAAGGCGACAGAGGAGCACAGCCACGGGTACCACATCCTCTAAAGACGGAGGGAGGAACACCTTCGTACGGCACTTACACGGTCGTGCCTGACAAGTAGCGCCGTACTGGGTGGAAACCTCGATGAAAGACACGGAAGGGGAGAGGGGAAAGGGAGCATACCTGCACAGGAAGAAAAAGATGAAGAGAAATGCGACGTCGATCAAGTCTTCGTCAACGAAAGGGGGTTTGTCGTTGTTGTTCTTGTTCGCTCATGCATCTCCACCGGTAAAAAGCGCCACTCGCCCTACACGGAGGAGCTTCGAACTCGACGCTTGGTTCGAAACGGCGTGACAACACCCTCAATGAAGTTCCATGCGTTGTTACAAATACATTCGTGGATCACCGAAAGGAGGAAAAACAGCGGGGGAGGAGAGGGCCCACGGTGGGAGAGCGAGAGTGTGTGAAGAGCGGATCTGCCGGGATGGTAACAGAGGTTATCTTCTCAAAGGTGTCGCGGCGGATACGAAGAAAAAAGATGTTGCAGAGAGGGGCGGAGGACCTAGTAGAACAGGGCGTATGTAGTTTCGCTTACCCCTGGGGTTTCCCGTCCCTGACGGTCTTGTTTGGCCGCACCGTTTCATCGCTCTCCACCCACCCCACCGCGAGGACCACATTGTAGCCGCGATAGCCGTCACAGCAGAGGTTACCTCGCCCAAGGGGCTCCCACTCTCTCCTCCTCCCCTCTGAAGAGATATCTGTTAACGTTCTCTCTCCATGCTACGACAGGCTGGGAGGACATCCTCTGGCGACTGGAGCCTATTCGGCCTTCGCAGCGGAATACTTGCGGAGCTTAGTCACATCGTACGAAAGGCCGAGAAGTGTCGCCGGGTTGCCCGCAAAGGCCACCCCTGTGGGCAACTCGTCCTTCACAGCTGTTCGGCCCACGCATACACGATGGGGATCGGTCGTTGTGATGTCCCAGACAAAAAGCTGGCCATCCTCCGCCGTCGTGGCGAGAATATTCCGTGCCGCACTGTAGGCCATCGCGGTAACCCACCGGGAGTGCGCGTTGATCGTGAGAACAACAGCAGCGGTTTGAGAGCGGAAGAGCCGCACAGTCCCGCCACTGTAGGCCACTGCAACGGCGTCACCCGCCGCGACGAACTTGATACAGGCGACTGCATCTTGCTCGCACTCCGGAGGGACCACGAGGGTCGGAGTACGGCCGGCCCAGAATACAAGCTGGCCATTCGTGTCGCCAGAAGCGACCAAAAAGGTATCCGTGCTCCGCTGCGTCACTATATCCAGCGCCGCGACGCTGCGACCACCGTGCGCTTTAACACGAGCGGCGCCATCGCCCATTGGCAGAGGCAGTCCTTGGAGGGAGTAGCTGCAGACGAGAATGGCCCCCTCGGAGTCCCCCACGGACACCAAAATGGTATCGCTGCCCTCCACTCGAACGACGGCCGCAGCGGTCGGCGCCACGGCGTCACCCCACTCCGTCAACGAGTGCATCTCGCACCCGTTCACGACAACGGCGACGGTGCAGGAGGAGAGGACGACCACGAGAATTGCATCCGGCACGCTGGCATCCTCCACAGAAACGAGATACTGCACATGGCTATTGGCGAAGGTCAGAGGACGGAAGCACAGGTCCGCCGTGGAGGTGTACACGGTGTACACAGCAGCGTCAGCGGCGTAGGACACGTAGTCACCCCCTCGATGAACACAGAGGTTGCTGCTCAGCAACGCTGGAGGACCCGGCAGGGGTACCTCCTGGAGCTGCTGGAGTACGTTATTCATCATTCAATGAGAGGAGAGACGGTTGCAGAAGAGGCAGAGGGGGGCGGGGGGCAGACCCGTGGGTTTCCCGAGTTTCTGTTTCCCTTGTCTTGAGAAGGAACGAAATGCAGATGCGCTCCTCCCCTCTCTCTCTCTCTCTCTCTCTCTCCTGGAGAATTGTGTGCTATGGTGTTGCTTTGGGGGAGGAGGGGCGTGTCGATCCCGTGCGATAATTCTTTAGTGAGAGAGAGAGAGAGGGGGGAGGAGCAGTGGGGAGATATAAGAGAGGTGGTGGAGCGGGGGCTGGGGCCGTACACGAATCGTTGCGTTGAGGCAACTCGGAAGAGCGAGAAGGCTGGCGTTGTCGTCTACTTTACTTCGGAGAAGCAGGCAAGAAATAGTTATCAGCTCCGCTTATCACAGTCGCTGTTCTCTTGCCGAATGTGTCCTACTGCCTTGATGGGACTTCCTTCTTCTCCTCCCTTTTCCCATCGATCTTTCCGCTGTGTTCCACCTTAACATCGACATCGATACGTAGAAGGGGCCGGGGCCTCCTTTCCGGCAACCGGGACATGGCGGAAGCCCCCCCCCATCTTTTCGTTCACTTGAGCTCCATGACCAACACGACACGGGAGAAAAAATATCATGATGCGTACAGCGTTGAGTGTGAGGCAGGTGAAGCTTCTCTATCTCTCTCACCTTCCAGGAAGAGAAGGAACAACGGCAAGAGTTGGGGATAGGAGCGGCATCCAGCGTGAATGTTCGTGTGCGTGTGTGTGTGTGTGTGCCGATGACATCAGTTCTGCCACCAACCCTCAGCGCTTTAAACTGGGAGAAAGAGAGGATGTGAGGGCGGATGAAGATGAGCAAGTTGCTCTTCCGTAACCCACAACAGGTACATGCGCGTGAGAAACTTCGCGCCCCAGCGAAGTCGTCCTCACCCACCCCGCACCCCCCCCCACACACACACGCATTTCTGCAACCTTTCCATCCTCCAGCGTTGAAATGGGGGAAGAGCGCCCATTCTTACCTTTCCCTACGCCTCTTTCGTGATGCCGACCCACTCGTGTCAAGCCACCACGGGCCACTTGCGATGGGTGGTGCGGGGGTCTTGAGGGTCCATCACCCACCATCAACCTCATCACCAAGAGCTCGCCCCCGTTTTCATTCAAGATCTCCCCCCCCCCCCCCAAGCACCTCCACACCACCACCACCAACACACACAGGCTCCTACACCGCCCATCATAAGCCTCCCTTGTCAAAAGGTTGCACGACCGCCGCGGCAACGGGAATCACAACTCGGCCTCTACGCAGCATGAATGCCTTTCGCCACGATTGGTCAGCGTTGACACCCCCCTTGGACGGATCCACGAGGCGCAACTCGTACACACAAAAAAATAATAATACTGATGTGGTGTTATCCGCAGAAGAGGAAAAGAGGGAGGGCGGGAGTCGTCCTCGGCATTCCCTCTCGCGATGGAAGTAGAGTTGACTTCGCTTACCGCCTGTACACCATTTCTGCTGGCAGGCCAGCCGACAGGCCCCTCGCTCCGCTCCATCCCTTCAGTTGCCGGGGATGCCTGTCTAGCGCATGGAGATGATCACGAGAATCGCTCCTGCCACAAGTAGGCCCATGAGCGCGTGGTATACACGCGGAAGATCGTCCAACACCCCCACCGGAAGGTTCAGGCAAACCGCATAGTTTGACTTCTGCGACAGCATTGCTTCAGTGGCACTCTTTATATAACGCTCTGAGGAGCACCTCGCATCGGCTCGGCCCGCTACTTCGACGCTGGAGAGACAGCGTCGCACGTAGGCATCTTCCCCGAAGAGGAAGTGAGACAGGGAAAAGTGGGTCGTGGCGTCCAGCTCCTCGTAACGAGAGTGTATGGGGATAATCAAACGGGCACCAAATGTCCGATGACCATGGCGATCACCACCTTCCATGTAGGAATCCAGCACACTCGACTCCTCTCGCTTCCCGTCGTGCCGCTGGAAGGTTAGCTCCACATGATTCGTGGTGTAGCTCACCTTGAAGACTGGAGCCTCAATATCGAAGAAAAATTGCGATCGCATGTGCAGTGGGGTGTATGCCTGAGTGACATCTGCTTCCACATTGGCCTGCGTTCCTGCTAGCTCACCGAAAGAGATTACCTCCATACGGTACAGCTGCTCCGCTTCCGCCTCATCGATGAAAAAAGATTTTGGAAGGTTCAGCGTTATAGTCGTCTTCGCCAGGGCGATAGGGTACTCGATGGCGAGGTGCATGTGGAAACCACCACCGATAAAAGTGTACGCGGGAGGCAACTCCAGAAGATCGCAGCTACTGCTCTTGGAGTCGACGGTAGAGGCCGCCGCGATGGCACCGAACGTGATGAGGAAGAGAAGGAGGGTGTTCACGTTTCCCCACCGGCCGCGCCGCTGAGGCGGGTGGGGGGCAAGAGATTGTGTGTTCATGGAGTGTTCGAGAGGAGATACTTCAACGACACAAACGCATCCGGAAATAGAAAAGGAGACTCAGACGAGAAAGATGAAGAGAGAGAGGGAAGGTGGGAGAGTACCTGTACCGTCGTGTACACCCTCCAACGATCAATCCCAATGAAAAGAGCAAGATGAAGGGGAAAGAAGAGGAGAGAGAGGCTTGCTGGAGGCATCAGTCACTGCTTATTTGGAAAGAATAAGAGCGAGAGCGCGAGTGGCGCTTCGTGGGAAGTGGGAGCGACAGAGGATACTCCAGAATTGACAAACAGGCAGCAGTGGCCCCAACAGGCAGCGAGACAGACAAAAGCAACAAGAGAGGGGAGGGGGGCAGAAACGCGCAGCCCAGCACCGCAGCCTCCACGAAGTGACAAAAGGGGAGGGAAAAGAAAGAAGAAGGCGGGCGGGGGGCTCTTCTCTGGGCAGAAGAGAAAGTCTACATGGGTATGGGAGTGGGGGGGAGCCCACACGAGAAAATGGGACAGAAAGAGAGGGATATTTGCCATCCACGAAGCTCCTTTCGCGTAGGCACTCCAACGGGAGCGTCCCCACGGAGAAGAGGGGGAGGAGTGGGCACCTAGGTAGGCTGCATGGGTCGCAGGTCACAGCACCGAGGAACGCGGGTTGGCGAATACTGGGACCGGAAAGAGCGTAAGTCCACACCCCTAAAAAGAAATAAGCGAATGCGATGCGTGAAACGATCCCCACCACCGCCCTGGCCTCTACGTAAAGAAATGAAAAAGATGTCACCTCTCACCGGCCGCGGGCCCCCGGAACGGGGGGACCCCTCTGGCGCACTCCCGCGCTACGCTTCTCCCTCCCTTTTTTCCCTTGGGCCCTCTCCGCCGCTAGTGCCCCACTCGGTACCGCTCCCCCTGCGGGTTCGATAGAGAGTCGGTGGGGGGAGAGGGGGAAGAAAGACGAGGGAAATGCAAAGGAAAAAAGACTTCGAAACGCATAAAGAGGGGATGCCCCACTGGCAGCGGTGTCCTCGTCGAGGGCCACCCGAAAACATCTCTCCCATGAGGGAGCGCCACAAAAGCGAAAGGGGGGGAGGTCAAAAAGCGATCGGGGCGCGTCCTCCCCGCTCCGAACCCTTGCTCTTCTCAGTTACACACCAATGATGCCGTGGTGGGACAACGCTGCCCGTGTCGTGCAATCAAAGCAATATTGGGTCGCACTCGCGCTCAAGTTCCCTCCATTCTCGCACCATCTCCTCTACGTTCTGCAGTTCGTCGGTAAGGGAGCCTTGGTGATGGGGCGGCAACGCAGTCGCTACTTCACCCACGGCAGTTGAGCGGTGCACGTCATACACGAAGTCTTCGCTGCGGCTGCGATTTTTGCTGTCGTTGTAGTCCATATTCGTCGCAGCTTCTACGCTGCCAGTGGCTGAGTGGGATGGCTGCCTCATGGGCGACGCACTAGAGGGACTGTGACTGAGGTGAGAAACAAGCGGAGAAGGACGCCTAAGCTCCTGTAGGAGGCTGTGACTACGCGAACTCACAAAAGGACTCTGCCAGCGATGGAGGCTATTTTCCTTTTGACCTTCTCCCCTCGCTTTCTGTCGTGCCGCCGCTGCTAGGGAAAGGTCGTGATAGCCCTGTGTCGTCGCTCTCTCTCGATATGATGTTACCACCTGATGCTGCGCTAGTTTGACGGAGGTGCCGTTCAGCCGAGGCCGGAAGACACAATCGCTGAGCTCCTCCTCCGCTCGCTGCAGCCGGACCTGCCGTAGGTGCTGCTGCCTTCGCTTCTCCGCCAGCATCTGCTGCTCGTAGAACGCACCATCACCGCCCACACGCGGGGTGCGTGCGGCTGCCTCGGCGGTCCTTCCCGGAGCAGCAGACGGTGTCGAAGATGAAGTATGCCGTCCTGTCGGGGCTGACGCAGTTTGGGCAGAAGATGGCAGCGCTGCGACGCCCGTGCCGTCTGCAGCCACCTTCGCAACCGCAGCGCGAGTGGCGTAAAAGCACTGGGACCGACTCTCCACAGAACGACTTTTCTCTGCGTTTGTCGTCTTCTCTCGAGCCTGCCCTTTCACCGGCACAGTTCGCTGTTGCCGCTGCCTCTTTTCTTCCTTCGCCTGCCACCGTGCCCGTGCTCGAGCTGCCAGCTCATTCGTGATGGGATCGAGGGCGAGCTGGACGCGACAGGCTTCCTTCTCCTGTTCCTCTTTGGCGGCTATGATTTGGGCCAACTTCGCCTGTCGGCGCTCTTCGCGGCTGGCCATAAGCGCCACGTGTCGCGAAATGGCCTCCTGGGACTTCTTTGCGACGGTATCGCCGCTTTCTCTGCGCGGCACAGGGGGAGCTGCGTCGTCCGTGGAACCGGCTGCGTTGTCCGGGCCGCACCGTGGGGCACCTCCAGAAGGAGCTGTTGATCTTGGTGTCCGTGGCGTAGCAGCAGAGGCTGCCGCGGAAACCTTTGGACGCTCTACTTTGCTGAGGTTATATAGTTCTTCGAAGACGTCGCGACGCTTTCGGGGAGTTGACGGATGCGGAGCACCCTTCGAATTTTCACGGTTGCCGTGCGCTTCAGCAGACATGGCAGCGCCCGTGAGAAGCTCGGGGACGAACAACGGGGTGTGTTGCTCTTCTAGTTTTCGTAGCGTCTCCTTCCGCCGCATTGCCTCTTCGTTAAGGCGGTCGAACACCGTCGGCGACAACGTCGAGTGCTGCTGCAGTGGTCGGGTCAGCGATAAAGCGTCCGCGGCGCCTGTGAGGTGATCACTAGATACTTCGACTTCTCTTGGGGTGACGGGGGTGGCGCGGTGGGAGTCGCGACTGGCGACTGCGCCGGCACTCAGCGAAGTAGCCGAGACGAGGCTACGGCGGTTGATGAGGGGGTGATACGTACAGTTCACATCGTCCTCATGCAGTCGCTCCATCTCGTCCCGATCAGCCTCTGCGCGACGCGATACGCCGCGTTCCGCATACGCCTCATAACCTCGCGGGGGTGGCAACACTGCCATCTTGCGTGGTCGCTTCCCACCGGCTTCTTCCTCCGTGGATGATGCTGCCTGTCCATCCAACGTTGGAGACGACTCGCCGGATGCGGCTGCCACCCGCGCAGAATGAGCTCGTTCCGCCTCCGCGCGACGTAGTTGGCCCCTCTCCACATATTTCTCAAATCCACGTGGGGTATGGGAAGCGAGGCTGGTGAGAACCCGTGCGGACCTCGGCGTTCTCGACGCAGCCGAAGGTGTCTGGGGTGACTCGCAGAAGTGTCTTGGAAAGGAAGCGAGCGACGGCATCTCATGCGGTGCGCAGGAAGAAGAAAGAGGGGGACATGTAAAGGGTTGTGGGGCAGACGCTTTGAGGAGCCTGTGCGGCAGCTCCTTTTCCTTCCCACCGACGCAGATCAGCGCGGCATTCCCGGCCGATGGCGGTGACTCAGAATATGGCGGACGGGCATCAGGTCCCCCGTGATTTCGATCACTGTGATGGCGGAGAGCAGAGGGCGGGAGCGACTGTGCCCTCGCCAGTGTTGGTGTCAGCGTCGTGGCCTTCGGCACCCCCCTGGCGGTTCCTTCACGACGTTCAGACGTTGGTGTGCGAGCTGGCATTCTCTGCTGCGACGTCTCTGCGTGCTTTAGTAGCTTCTCCAGACCTTGATCAACGCGGCGCTCGGCATCTCTCGTGTGACTCCCCTCAGAGATTCCCCGTATATCAGACAGCGAGTGCCCAAGCCCCGAGTTTTGTTGGCGCTCGCGATCACCGCCGTGGGCAGCGAGACCGCAAGCGCCGACGCTTGCTGATGCGACAGCGCTTTTGCGGGTCTGCCCTAGCGACTGCTGTTCGTGAGATGGCGGGGGCACGGCAACCGGCAATGCCTTTCTCTCCTCCCCAGCATCGTGAAAGTCTTCACCACAGACCATGGCGGAGCGGATCGGAGACGCCAGAAGCGGGTACCACCCTACCGGCTCCACCTGTCGTGCGTGTGAGTCCAGCGGCTGCAGCCTTTCCAGTACCCCAACACTCGTCAAGGATGAGAACGCTCCTCTGGACGCAAGACCTAAGCGCAGTGGCACGCTCCGGCTCTTCGTCCGCTTCTGCAGCGTCGGCGAATCCGATATGAGCCTCGCGGAGTATGCTGCACCATGTACCTCTGTCGTTGCTGCGGCAGCAACTCTCTCAGGCAGCGACGGAGATGTGTGAAGAGAACTTCCCTGCGCCACGTTCTCACTGTGTCGGTTATGGGCGGTGTTTCCCGTAGGGGTGGAGAGCGATGCTGATGAGGAGCCTCCGGGGGTCAGAGGGCGGCTTATTCTGTGAGCTGCTGCTCCACTTTCGGGCTTAGAGGTCGAACGGGTGGTGCTATTATTCTGCTCGGACGCATGGAGCTTGGCCTTCCTGCTTGCTCCGCCTTCCCTCGAAGTTGGTCTCCGTTCAGTCGAGTTCGCCTGGACAATAGGGCAGGAGACTGAATCGCCATGAACATCATCGACAACACACTTAAATGGGTCGTCTTCCACAGCCGTCGCGCTTAGTGTGAGATAATGAGATGGAGAACATGCTCTCCGCAGCGCGCTGTCCATCTTCCCGAGACAGCTAAAGCAAGGAGTCGGGGATATTTTAGAGGATCTACGTGGATAATGCAAGAGAAGAGAGGGGGGAGAGAGGGAGAGAATAAGAAAGGAAGCGACGACGAATGAGTAATTTTTGTATAGATGTGTGTGTGTGGGTGGGGCCCCGCACGTGTCGCCCGAGGCGGAATTCAAAAGTACGGATGTGATCAAACCCGAAGCACAAAGTGTCGAACTTCCCTCTCGAACGGGTGGTGCGGCTCCCCCTTATGAGTGTACCGTAGGGTGGAGAGTATTTGTGCACTGCATAGACACGAAGAAATTAGGGGGAGATAGAGAGAGAGAGAAGGAGGTGAGTTGCGGAAGGTAACGGTGAAGGTGGGATGCATCCGGGTTGTCGGCTTCTCCGATAACGCTTTGCTCTTCCGCTTCATCATGCTGGACCCCCTCTCTCTTTTTTTTTTCTGTGAGCAGCACAGCCAGCAGCCCACTTGGAAGTCAGTAGGGACGCTTGGCCTCACAATAATCGCCTTCTCGTGCACTCGTGGCTCTTACGACAACTACTACCATCACCACCATTACAACGGCAGCAACAACGTCGAACAGAGATGGCATGACGACCAGAGAAGCCTACGTCCCTCGCCTCGTTCGCTCGCCTGCGATCTGAGCAAGTGATTCACATTACGGATGTGTGAAGCCTTCCGCCACGGGGGCGTAATAGCTTTTTCCCCTCCCTTGTCTCTTTTCCTTCGGTTTCTTCTTAGAGGGCGCCCAGCTTCAAGGCAACGCGCCGGCACATCAACACACACTCAGACACAGTCCGAACCACAACGATCACACGGAGAGATGCATAATAAAAATAGGGGACGAAGGAGGGGGAAAAGAACGGAGGGTGAGGCATCAAATTGTGAGCGAAGGAACCCCAGCGCCCCACACATCGGTGCACAGAAAGGGAGAGCGGGCAACGTTCCAGATACACATATACGTACACGCCTACGCGCATATATTCTGCATGGTCACAATCTCTTCCACTGCTGTCGCTGTTCCTCCCTTTATGCCGCAACCTTCGCGTCTTCCGATGCAGTGCGACGATGACGGCGAGCCCTCGCGGGGTCAGCAGAGCGGCTAGCACGGTGCGTACGCAGAAGTAGCAGCTTCCGCATGGCTTTCCAGACGGGCAAGGCCACCGCGGGGCCCACCAACACACCGGCGATACTCCCCCAGTACTCCCCCTTTTCACCCGCGGTGGCGCGACCAACGCCAGCGCCTACGGCACCGGTGAGTGTCACCATCACGCGCAGCACCACTTGATGCGCCACGGCCTCGCCCCGCCCCTCCACCCCAGATTGAAGCGCGATACGAGCCGTATCGACGAGGATATCCCCGCACAAGGAGATGGCGTCACGCCGTAGGCTGTCCTCGAAGGCGCATACACCAGACACGGGCGTCTGCAAGAAGGCAACGTCCACGGGTGTCGGCTGAGGGCCCAGCAGGCTACTCACAAACACAGGGATGTGCAGCCACTGAAGGATAGCGCTAACGTAGCGCTGATGCAGTCGAGGATAAAGGTCCCACATATACACTGCGGAGCTGCCGTAGGAATTCTTCCTCTCGATGATCATGCACGCCACTGCGGTTTGACACGCCACACGCGCCAGACGATCCGCGTACTGCACGGCTGCTACCTTGCCCGAGGCAGCGAAGATGTGAAGGAGCTCCTCCACGGATACGTCCGTACCCGCAGCGACGTGCTTATCAAGTTGCCGGTTCACCCCATTCAACACTGGCAATACAAACCCGATGGTAACGGCGAGTGCCGACGTGTTCTCCAGAAACCGCTTGCGGGTCAGCGCATGCACAGAGTAGCCGTGATGCGGGGCACTGCGGCCGCCACTGTAGGGCAGCACGTACGAGTTCGTCGCTGCTTGAAGCATCCTGGAAATGGATGCGTAGCCGAGAGCGTCACCAACAGGTTGAGTCCCTTTGGCAGGGAGCCGCAATCGAAGACAGAGAAGGTGCGGCGAAGAAGCAGAACCCGCACACGGCCCTTCCTGCGGTGCGTCCGTGGATGGTGTGTGGATATCTAAAACGAAGAGGAGAGAGGAAGAGAGAGAGGGGGGGGGGAACTCGCTGAAAACCCCTTCAAAATCTCAACGTGAGCGCAACTCGGAGTTTTTTCTTCCGAAGAAGAGGCCCTTTGCGGATGAGAAGAATCGCCCACCCGAGAAAGAAAGGAGGAGCGTGAGGGGGGAGAGAGACGAGAGCGGGGGCGGTGAATGGCCGTATACAAACAAAGCGGAGAGAAGATCTGAGATGCGTGTGATGCGTCACGTAACGCAGCTTCCCAGTCTCGAGCTTTTTCGTCTCCGTGTATGCGTGGATCCGTGAGGGATACGTATGGGAAAGGGATGGGGGGGGAGAGGGAGGAGGGAGGGGAAGGCCAACTTTGTGGGAGCCACACCAAACGAAAAGGCGAAGAGACGATGTGGAGAGGATGCGAGAGCAACAGGAGAAAGGGAGATGATCTAGAGACGTTCAGAAAGGAGTGCCGGGGGAAGGAGCAGAGAGGAGAAGGAGAGAGAGAGAAGTTTCTCTTGTGCTTTTTCTCGACTATAAAAAAAAGAAAGTAAATGCAGAGGGGAAATGGCAAAGGTCGAGAGAGACGGGGAGGTGGAAAAGGAAGAAGGAGGGCATTCCGCTTTCGGCAAGAGGAACACGAAAGCGGGTTGATCCGAAGCCGCAAAGAAAGGAGAACGAAGAAGGCCGTGTGAAGGTCGCAAGGAGCAAAAGGCAGAGAGGAGGAGGGGGAAAACAACAACCGGAAAGATCAGCAAGAAGAGCGGAAGATCGTAAGAGAGCAGGGGGAGAATGGGATGGAGGGAGTCACCATCGATGGCTACCGACCTCTCCATCCCTCTCCACCTCTACACAACACCAGGAGGCTCTCAAGCACAGCTCCCTCTCTCCTCAGTACAGACTGAAAGCCCTATCACAGTGGTTTGTGATCTCTTCAAAGTGAGGCGCACCAGTCCCCCCACCCTCCCTCCCCCTACGCGCCGCAACAATCCTTCACTCCCTCTGCTTCACCGCCCAATGGACGACACACGAGTCTCCTCCTGCTCCTCTTTTATTTTCCTTGTCACACTCCTCGCTGGCCCCCATGTTGTTGTGGCGGCTCTGAACTTCCTCTTCAGATTCTATCCGAACGAGACGAAGAGTACCGTCTCGAACCTTCCAAATAAAAAAAAATTCCCCACCTCTCCACCTCCTCCTTCGTTCATAGTGGTTGACGTAACCAACATGGTAGAAGGTACCTATCCCTTGATGCACAACTATATATATATACAGGTATATGGTTGAACATCCATGTAACCGCTACTCTGCAGGTTCAACTTTTTCTTTTTAGAGGAAATTCCTGGCGAGTCTCAGAGTCTCCCCCCCCCCTTCGCCCAACTCCACCTCGCTCTCTTTCTTTCTCGTCTTCCTCCAGCCGGCGTGTGCGGAACCGCCCCTGGCGCTCTTCACCTAACCTCCACCTATCCACACACACACACGAAGACACACACCCCACATAACATCTATGACGCTCCAAGGATACACACCTACACACGCACGCTGAAGAGCTAAACAGCTGCAGCGTTAAAAAGCAAAAATGGTACAACCGTTCGGTGGATGTCTTTTTGACTAGAAACAAGTCGAAACAAAAACAGGAGAGATGACGCCGCCGCTGCAGCTGCAGCAGCAGGGCGAGGAGAGAGAGAAGGAGAAGAGAGGCGCTCCAAACCACTCCAAGAGAGACGCCTCCCAAGATCTGCGCCCAACACGGTGGGAGGAGGGAGGGAAGTGGGGGTCCCCTCCAACGTCCATAATTAATAGCCGTACTCTTTGTTGGAAGGAGGGGCAATACAACGCGTCCTATCAGACAACGGGAACAAGGATATATGCAAAGAGACATCAGCTCCACCGCCGTTGTTACCATACATACCGCGGAAGAAGCTGCCTGGATGCAGCCGTTGCGAACATCATAGGCAACGTCATCATCTTCAGTTCCCTGTCACCCGTTCCCCGTCGCAGCGCCACCTCCACCTCCCGTTTCTCATAGACCACCGCCCTGCCCTCTTCCCCCGCTCCTCTTTCCCTCCTTCCCCTACTACAAAAGCAGGGCCGGTACGAGAACTCTGAATCACTCGCACAACGGAAGCAGCAACATTTGGAGCGAGTCTGTATGTGATAAGGACGAGAGAAGGGTGGTAACCGATGACTCGTAGATGAGACATGACCAAATATATATATATATATATGTGTGCGTGTATGCATCCAGCCGAGACGAGAGAGGAGGGAAGGCGACAGCCGCACCCTCAAAACTGCATTTCAATGGGTTTGGGTGTGCCTAAAGCAGTACGAGGGGCCGCCTCCGCCGTGTGGATGATCGCTGCGGCATGATCCGTCGCAGCAGCTTTACTCGTGTCCATCTCTCCACGCACAACCTGGGTTGCTCCTCTCGGAGACGTCCCATCACTTCCGGTCCGCGGGGGACGATCCGGTGGCCTCTGCTGCTGCTGCTGTTGTTGCTCCTCCGGCTCGTCACCGGTGTCGGCAGGAAAAACGAACCCTTCGCGCATACCGAGTTGCCGCAGCAGCTGCTTCATGCGTAGGAGCTCCTTCCGATGATGCGTTAGCACACGCAGTTGTCCACCATACTGTTGCAGCTTCGTCTGACAGTTCTTCTTCTCCTCCTCAGAGATGCGCAGCCGCTGCTTGAGCCGCTCATTCTCCTCCGAGAGCTCCGTCATAGCCTTCTCCACCAATACGTAGGGGCTGTTGATGTTGTGCAGCGCCTCACGGGCCCCGTCGAGGGCCACCTGGAGTCGAGCCATTTGTGCCTGCTTAAATTCCAAGTCGTGCTCCAGAGATTTCACCTTGTTCTCCAGATGCAGACATCGCTTAGTCACCACGAGCGTGTGTGCGAGTTTACGCGACCGCGGGAGAGCGAGCCAACTCTCATAGGCGTTGGTGGAGCGCCCTGCTGCAGCATCATTCGAAGAGACCGCTATGGCATCCGTGCGGAAGGCCACCTCCCCCTGTGACGATGCAGCCAGATTCGCAATGAACAGCTCCGACTCCATCTCCAAGTCGCCGAGCGCTTTGATCTTTTCCTCCGAAGCTTTGAGAGCGCTCTCTAACTCCAGCACCCGCTGACTGTAGCCGAGTTTGAGTTCGTAGTACTCCGCCTTCAGAATATCTAATTTCTGTTCCGTGCATTCGGCATTGGCGCGGTACCGCTGCACGTCCATCTCGGCCTCCTCCAGCCGCACAGCGAGTCGCGCCACCTCATCGGTCTTCACCTGAGCCGTCAGCTTCGCAGAAAGGTAGTGCTCCTGATCGAGGTACAGTGACTTATTTTTGGTCTCTACAGACGCGATGTGGCCCTCCAGCTCGGCGATGCGCGACTCCCGACTGGCGAGTAGCCGTGTTTGCCGCTCGCTCTTCTCCTGGAGTGTCTCCGTGCTCGACGCGTGCTCCGCCAGGCGGACTTTCAGGTCTCCATTCTCGTGCTGAAGCTGCATTACCGACGTACTGAGTTCCGCAGCGCGTTTTGCGGCAGCCTGCTGGGAGGCCCGCAGCGCGCCCAGCTGACGGAACACGCCAAGTTTCATTGCATCGACTAAATCCCGCTGTGACTCCGAGAGCGCCTCGATGCGCTGGTACTCCTCCTCCGTAATGGGCTGTGAGAGCTGAAGCTGCACCTGCGTCTTGATGTGGTCCACCTGGTTTTGCGTGGCCTGAATGCGCTCTTGGAGCCGCAGAGTCAACGATGAAACCTCCACTTCGCGGCCCTTCAAGCGGATGTTCTCCTCACGTAACGCCGCCATCGCTTGCTGCTGCTCCTCCAGACGCCGCATGAGCTGCTTCGGTGAGCTTGGTAGCTGATGCATAAAAGCGCGGAGGTTCTTATTCTCGCAGCGGCTCACCCGCTGCTGTGCAAGAGTATACAAGTCTCCATCTGGATCCTGTCGCAGGAGGGAAGAACTCGGAGACGACGACGGTGACGACGACGTCACGAGGCCCGTTGGGGTGTGGGAGCGACTAGTGGAAGTTGTCGTGGCACTGGGAAGGGTAGTAGTGGGGAAAGCCCCGCCCGTCACATGTGCCCCTCGCGGGGGCCGTCGCATCTGAGCGCGCTCGGTCGACATCAGCTAAAGGAAATGCGATCCCTTCCTGTAGGTAGGACGATGGTAACGGAAGAAACTCCGTCAGTCGTACATGGAAAGACAAATCGTTGCGGAAGATGCGATAACGATGACTCCTTTGGCGACGTCGATCAGCATATATTTATATGGACACGTGGGAGAGGGGATTGACGTCGCCGCTCAATCGCTTTCTATGTGCGTCCGCCGAGAAAGGCCGCCGGGTACCGCGCGTGTGAGCTGTCGCTCCCGCAACTTCTTTGCTGGCTTCCCGGTCCTATTCCCGAGGATCAATCTATTTGTTGGAAGAGGCAAAACAAATCAACGATCATAAAAGGCCGGTGAGGCGAGGCGAGGCGAGGCGTCGATGCGCAAGAAGTTCCCCTCCTTCTTTTCCCTTCCTCCCACACAAAATTGGAATGGCGCGGTGCGTTCAGTGGGAATGCCACCTCCACGAATCGCCTCAGCACACGCACCACTCAAGGAGAGTAGAGTTAGGGAGACGCCGCTGCGTGTCTTACACTAGCAGGAGGAGTGGCTTTGAGCAACGAGAGGACCAGATGACGAAAGAAATAAACGACGAGAAAGAGACGTGTAAGAAATTCATGGGTTGTGGAGAGAAGTTGGCTTGACCGTGTTCAGCGAGAAGGTCAGATACGCAATATCTTCGCATGTCCTCCTACCTGTTCATGAGGTGAGCAACGCGCCTTTACTCAGCAGAAGCAAGAGGACGGACATGAGAAAAGAGAACACGAGGGAGATGTGGAAAATTTTTATCGCTTTTGCTCTCGAAAGGAGGAGGATAAGAGGGGAAGGTGCGCAACTCTGCCGGGCATCCTGAAAGGATGGAGAAGAGGAAAATCAGTCGGGGGAAGATCAGACAGAAAGAGAGAAAGAGAGGTGCCCTTCATGGAAGGAACACCAAGCGGGAAAGACAGTCTTGCATGAGACCGTGAAGAAGACGTTGTGCAATCGTCTCTGCACGCCTCTTCCTCCAATCCACCGTCTCTTTCTCTCCCCATCCCCATCCCCATCGCTAGCGCTACCACTGCCCAGCAAGTCTCCGAACAAAGTCACATTCATTCACCTAAAGGGCAGCCTGTGCGGTACTTCGCTGGTGCCCCCTGTGCGGACGCCCGCAATCCTCTTTCGATGCTGCCGGAGCTTCAGGGAATAATATCGAAAGGAAAGGGAAGACGGGGAAGGAGAGAGAGGAAAGGAAGCAAAGCACAAAGAAGAAGAAGAGGTAACATAGAGTAGGCGCGTGGGTCGTACAGGGGTAAGAAACATCGAGAAAATATGAAAAAACGGGAAGGAAGGGGGGCACAGGGGAGGGAGGAAGACACAGCAGCGATGGCAAGGAGAGGAAAAGGAAGGGGGAGAATGCTTTAGAACTCGGACTTGAAGTCGAATGACACACACATATACAACAAGTCTCGCACAGAACACTCTCTCTCCATCCCCTCTTCCTTCCTCCCGCCACTCCCCAACTGCACAGAGAAAACGCACCATCAGCAGCGAAAACGAAGAAGCACACGACCTCCCATAGAACAGGAAACAGTTAGGAGGAGGAGGCGGGAAGGCAAGTAGGCGGCCGAAAAGGGCACGGGCAACGAATCAAGAAACGGCTCTGAGAACCGAAGGGAGGGCGCCCCCCCCCTCTCTCTCCCCCCTCTCCCCCCTCTTCACACGCACGAATAAAGAAAGGAGGGCAATGGGGGGAAGAAGAGCAAAACGAAGGAAGGCGCGTTGCTTGCGTCTCCTGGGTACGTTCTTATCGAATGGTTAGATCCCATATATATACACACATATACACATACATATTTGTGATACCCTATAGAAGGGAGAGAAGGGGCAGCGAGGGGGGTAGGAGAGGGCTGTTGATGAAGGGGGGAGGGCTGTTGATGAAAACGACCGAACTTCAATGAAGAAACAAAAAGAGAACGTCACGGCGGGGAGGGAGGGAGTTGCACCGACATCTCCGCTGGTATCCGCCCCACCCACCCCACCAAACGTAGGGGAGAACTTCCGCACCTGACCGCCTTTAGCAGCCACACTCCCACACCAACAGAGACGAATGCAGAGGGCCACGGCACACAGCCATCTTTCATCTGGGGTACCCAATACCAACGCAGGAGAGAGACAAGTATCGGTGAGAGCCAGCGATGCGGCGCAACGAAACAACCGAACAGAGAGAAAAAAGAGATAGTAAGTGGGAGAGCGAGGCAACGTCCCACCACGGCAATGCCGATCAATGATGATCCCACCTCACCCTCACCTCTACGCACTCCGTTCGTCGCCACGCTGCCGTCACCCTTTCTTTCTTCTCCTCATCACGAGTAAAGCGGATGGCACTCACGGCACGGACTACGGCCCTCCTTCAACGCCTCCTCCTTGGTGCACTTGAGTAAGTTCTGCGGCTGCGAGTGCTTAAGAGTGTGGCAGTTCAAAAGGTGGAAGGCGATGCCTTTGGCGGTGCAGTAAACGCTGCCCTGCAGGTCCACCTTTCCCCACAAGTTTGCGCGGGTCTCTATGCCGCGCAGCTGCGCCTTCAGCATCTCATCACGGTAGGGCACGTCGGTGCCGGAGGGAGCGTAGAAGGTAGCCAGCCCACTCTCCAGCAACACCATGTTCACGTTCAGATATCCTGGACCCCCCGTCGGGTTCGACACGAATACGAAAGCCAGCAGCCGATCGTAGTCGTCTTTCACCCCTTGCGTCGACTGGAAGAGCCACACCTTGGAATCGGGAGGGCACAGCTGCTTCACATAATTCGCGGACTCCTCCGCGTATGCTTCATTCTCATCGAGCTCTGGGGCATCGACGCCGAGAAAACGCACCCGCGCGCGCTGCTGCTCTTGGATGGTCAGCGTGTCTCCATCATACACATGGTCGATAGTAGCCTCCTGCACCCCGGTGGGCAAGGCGTCGAAGAACGCTAAACTCTCCTTCGGATTCTTCAAGGCATCCGCGGCATTCGAAGTCCCGCAACAGCAGGTGTTACCCATCGTGGATAACTGTCAAGGGGCTCAGCAGCACACACCGGAAAGAAACGAAAAGTGTTGAGAGAGAGAAGAGAGCTGGAATCGAAAGGGGTACAGGGAAAGAGAACAGCAACGTAGAATGGGAAGAGAACGAGAACAGAGAGTGAAAAGAAAGCAGAGGGAAGGAGCACGGCAAACCAAGAAGTGTAGAAGAGAGGAAGGGAGGGAATAAGGCTGGAGCGGATACGGAAGAGCGTCAGATACGAGTCGGTGTTCGGTCGCTCACGTTGTTAGACCGTAAAGAGAGAGAGAGGAAGAGCAACAAGAAAAACTCGACTTACCAGAGATGTGGCTGCACACAGAGATCCTTTGAGCGCGGAAGAGAGGAGAGGGATATATATATATATATATATATATATACGTATCAACACGCATGGGTATATGTGGTGGTGCGCGGAGGAGAGGGAGAGAATCGAGAGACAAGCGAAGAGAAGAGAGAGGGAGCGACACGAAGCGGGAGGTGGTCATCGCAGCGGCGGATGTTGGATAGGAAAGGGAGGGGAGAGGGCGAGGGGGAAGAGGGAAACCCCGCGGCGGCAGACCACGGGACCGTGGGCTTGCCCTCTCGGCGCGGAAGGAGCTCGCGCCGGAACGCAACGGTAGGGCCGGATGCACCCGGAGGAGGTCGGACGCATTCTAGCTTCGACAGAGCCACCGGAATCACATAACTGAAAGATCGAGCCTGAGCTCCCCGCCCCACCCCTCAACACCTGAAAAACGGAAGAGGAGCACAAAATACCGCGCCGTTGAAGGGTTCGACGCCGGCGTCCCATTTCTTCTGAGGGATACCGGAGCCTGCGATACACTAGAGAAAGAGAGACACGTACGAGCGAAGCATACAGGAAGAGGAAGACGTGCAGCAGCAGGAGGCACAGCCCTACATGCACCGGAACCCCCGTCCGCAAAGAGGGCGATACCGTGCAATGCGATACAACAAAGGCAGGCTGAGAAAGGGAGGAGCAAGCGAAGTGAGAGGGGGGGGAGAGATTAAACAGGGGCGAAACGCTACGCAAAAGCTGAGAAAGGTGTCAGCAACCCCTCAGTGAAACTGCACAACGGCACCGTCACATCACCTAAAAAGCAGCGCTGCTGCTCCTGCAGTCTCGCCGCCACCGCTCTTGAGTCGGTCAGCTGCACTCGCAGCCGCTCCACTTCGGCGAGCATCAGCTCTACCAGCTCCGCCTCCCGCTCGCGCCGCGCAGGGCGTGAGGGCTCCTCGCGCAGCTTTCGCATCGTCGCGTGTATCCATTCCAGTGACAGCTCCGTCTGCGCACCGCCATCCAGACGTCCCTGCTTCGCGGAGATGCCACCGCTACGGCCCGTCGTTTCGTCGAGCGCTGCCCCACTGTCCCCACGAGGCCGTGTGGTCGCTTCGGTCAGAGGCACCGGCGGCGCCGGCGGGGCCCTTTCATCGGTCAGGGCTCCTTCGGTAGCCGCCACCCTCGGGTGCTGGCCCGCCGCCTTCCTACACATTTGCTGCTCGAGCTCGCCGATCGTCTCCTCCAACGTCCGCAACTCCACCTCATGGTCCGTCTCAAGCTCCGCAACGCGGGTCTCCATATCCCGTTGCACATTCACCAGACGTCGCCGGTGTTCCTCGGCGGCCACCTCCGCATCCACCAGGCGCATTCGCAACGCTTGCAGCGACGCAGCGACGGCGCGGTGCTCAGCCTGCAGGGTCGACGAGAGCGATCGCAGGAGATCGGCGATAGGGAAGAGGGGGTGCGCCGACACTGACGCGCAGGCGGCTGCTGCCGGGGGCGGAGCTGCCGTCCCCGTCTTTGCAGATGCCTGCTGAGCCAGCTGCTGCCAGAGAGCGACAACAGCTCCGAATGGTTTCGTCTGCACATCAGCCGAGGCAGTCGCGTGTGCCTCGTGGTGGCGTCGGCCACACGATATCAACTCCAGCGCGCGGGCGTGGGCCTCCGAGAACCCAGCACCGTCCTCCGCGATAGCACCGCACAGCGCGGCCAGCTCCGGTACCACTGCCACCAGCAGCGCATCCACCGCACCATTCTGACTGGCTGTCGGCCCTCCAATGCTCCTCCCGCCACTCGCCTCAGTCGCTACGTGTTGTGGTTGCAGTGGCTCGAGCAGGAAAGAGTCAGCGCCCTCGCTGCCCGGCCGATGCGGCTGACGATGAGGATGGCGGAGTTGCCTCTCCACGTTCGCGACGCGCTCGCGCGCCTCCACCAGCTCCTCAGCGGAGCCGGCGATAACAGCAGCCGCCTCCGGGTGGACGAGGGGCGCGCGTGCAGGCGTTGGGTGAGGTCCAGACGTTTCGCGCGCCGCCGCAGAAACGATCGGCGACGATGCCACTTTGCCTGCTGCAGCTGATGGATACCGATTCAGGCGTCTCGCCAGTATCCCGTTGTCAGCCCGCAGTCGTGCGCACTCCGCCTGCAGCACTCGCCTCTCCTCGGCTTCCTGAACCATCCTCGGCTTCAGCACACGCTCTACGTACCGGTGATACCGCTCCAGAACGCGCATGAGGTGTCGGATGTCCAAGCTGGAAGGCGCCTCGTCTGCACGACGGCTTGTGAGCCTTTCCACGTCCTGCTCGATCGTGCTGAGGGGCACTGAATTCGGTGCAGTCACGACTTCGGCTCCGCTCGACAGAGCAGACCGTATCCGCTGCGGTAAATTGAGGGACGAGGATGATGAGCACACCCAAGACATCTCTTGCAGCAGCGCGGGTGCGCTCCCACCTGCCGTCTCAGTGGCGCTGCTGCCGTTCCGCGCTGGTTTCTGAAACGGGACGTAGCTCTCCTCTACCCCCGCCTCCCAGGAGTCCAAGGAGCCAGGTTGAGAGGCACGAGGGCCACAGTGCGCGGATCGGCGCAGAGGAGGACCCGTCGCGCTGCTCCGCTCCGCCTCCACCTGGTCCATGTCGCAACGATCAATGCTGAGCGCCGTCGTGGCGCCCGGGAAACGGCGGTGCGGGACATCGCCGAAGACACAACCGCAGTCCGAGCCGGGGCACGCCGCCTCACAGCGAGAAAACGCCTGTGCCGGTCGAGGCGCGGGCGCGCCCTGCTCAGCCGTTCGGCGCAGCCCGGCGGGCATTTTTCTACGTGGCCACAGAACGGATGAGGACGGTAGCCTTTGAAACAAAATGTGCGCTGCGACGCCTTTCCTGCGCTTCCTGACTCCTCTAGTGTATCTTCTCCCTTCCGATGCTGTCCCTGCGCAGCACACCATACCACAGTCGGCGCACCCGAACAGACACCACGTGTCACCTCCCACAATAAAAAGGCTGCTGCAGCGAGGCGTAGTCACGTGCTCCCCTTGAGCTTATGCCTGCATATTTAAGTCGAATAGAGCGAGGAGGGGGAGAGCGAAAGAAGAAGTATCATCAAGGCCAACAAGGGCCCGCACAGGAAGTCCACATCGTCAGCAACAGTGAAGATCGTGAGGGAAGAGAGGGGGCGCCGGAGCAGGAGATCTTCTCTCCCTCCCCCTGCTCCTCGCATGACTCCTTCTGTTCCACCAATCCTTCAGGATGGCGTTCCGAAATCCCTCCTTTTCTCGCCTTCCCCCCTCCCCCTCCAGCTGCAAGAGCTTTTCTCGTTTAAGAGGGCAGCAAGGGCGAGGGGGCGGTGCTCGCCACTCTTCTCTGCGCGTTGCATCCTTCGCACGGTGTTGCTGTGGCTTTTTCTCCTCCCCGAAACACATCCGCGGCACGCTCTGAGAGAAAGCTGGTCGAGTCTATCGAAATACTGAAAGCGTCGGTTCACCTGCCGGGGGGGGGGGGGGGGGGTTAGGCGAAACGACCCGATGAAGTCTCCGTCGACGCTTTCTTTTGTATGTATGGGGTCGGATGTGCCTCCCCTTTCCAGGGAAGGGGAGGCAGAGAGAAGGAGGCGCCAGCCGAGAAAACGGCGACATCCCGTACCGCCGCCGAAAGGGGGGGAGAGAGAAAGAGAGAGAGAGCGGACGCGAGCGAGACGAATGGTCGGAGACGTTAGGGGGAAAAGACTGTGCGACGGCGTAGGTCGCCCTTGCCAGCGGGTCCCACGCTTCACCCTCCTGTTCCGGCTCAGCCGTGGGGGGCTGGCGGCGCTCTCACTCACGCATGTGTACCCTCCGCCACCCCCTCGAAAGATCAGAGTCCGTTCAACGCTGGCTGTCTTCCCTTTCTCCCTCTCTCTCTCTCTCGCTTTCTCCTCCCACCGCTTTTTGGCTTACGGAAGAAAACTAAAAAGATGAAGTAAGCGTAAGAGAAAGCGAAAACTAAAAAAATCCGTCATCTCCAGTCAAGAAGGAGCACGGAACGGAAGATAAAAAAGTGCGAAGGTTTTGTAAGACACCCCCGTCTTACAAAGCCGCGGTGGTGTGGTGTATCTGCCCATACGTGCAGTGCGAGCGTTCCGGCGGGTTTGATGAAGACCGGCAGAGCACAAGACCGTCTTCACACGCGCATGCATACTTTCGAAAGGCAATGGAGATCTTAAACAAAAAGAAGTTCACCTCCTTTGTTAAATGGCGAACCTGAGCGGTGGCGGTGGCGAGCTCACCTCTCCTCCCTTCCTCGACCCCACCACTACTTCACTCGGGCTGCCCACGAAAGCCATCAACTCCTCTCCGTCGCCCCAGCGATCGTTGACGCCGCACCGTTTTTATTGTCGCTCAGACATCATCGCCACGCCGTTACTCGTGCCGATGCGACTCACGCCCGCTCTCACATACCGGAGGGCAACAGCACGGTCTCGCACACCGCCACTCGCCTTCACAAGCGCGTGGGGGCCCACCGCAGCCAGCATGATGTCCAGCGCCTCCGGCGTCGCACCACCGGTGCAGAAGCCCGTCGAAGTCTTGACGAAGTCGGCCTCCGCCGCCACGCTCAGGATGCAGGCGTCCACGATTTCCTCTGTCGTCAGCAGACACGTCTCCAAAATTACTTTGCATATCACATGCGCTGGGGCACACACGTCACGGACCGCCTTCACATCTTCAAAGACGTCGCGGTAGCGCTTACTCTTCAGGGCCCCAACGTTGAGCACCATATCGATTTCCTTGGCGCCGAGGGCAATGGCCTCAGCTGATTCTGCAGCCTTCATCGTTCGTGTCGTCTGCCCCAGTGGAAAGCCCGCCACCGACGCGACGAGCACGCCCGAGTTGGCCAAACGCTCCGCGCATCGTGCGACATAGCAGCCGTTAACGCAGACCGCCTTGAAGTGGTGCTGCACCGCCTGCTCGCAGAGCTGTTCCACAGCGGCATCGGACGCCTCCGGCTTCAACACCGTTTGATCGATGTACGCAGAGAGGTCCGCATCGTCGGGAAGGGTGGGAAGTTTCCGCCAGCTCTCGCTGGGTGTCTTCAGGTAGGCATACTTCTCTTTGAGGTGTGGCAGGCCAACTTCCTTCGCGAGAAAGTCCACGCGACTCTCAATCAAGTCGTTCAGCTGGTTACGGAACCCGGGGAGCTGCTGCATGTCCACGCCGTGGACGGTGGCGGCGGTGGGTTGAGACATCGGTGCAGCAGAAACGAGTGGACGCTGGGGGGAAGAAGGGGTGGAGGGGGAGAACGAGGATAACCCGTCTTACGGCTGCGGCCTCACCACGAGAGAATTATGTAGAGAGATAAATATTTCTGTATATGACCGTGGGAAATAAGAGAGTGTGTGTGGAGGTTTTGATAGAACAAGAGGAGGGACGGGTAAGAGAGAAAAGAAGAGTGGGAGGTGCTGGTGGATGAAGGGGAGGAGGAGTCAGCAGCACAGGAGGAAATCTCCACCGCCCCGCCCCCCCCAAAAAAAAGCGGAGGAGTAGCGCGTTAGGGAAGAGGCATCGTCTACACCGGCAGCGAGAGGGAAGGGCGCTGAGTTGCCGTGTGAAGCCAACAACAACAAAAAAGAAGGAGAAGCGAATGGGGGGAGACATGAAAGAGCCGCGCAACTCGATGATGGAGAGAAACTGGAGAGAGGTTGTTGCGCTTACTCCAAAGATTAGTATCATGTTCAGCCTGTGCATGGAAGCGGCCGGTCCGCTCATGTCGGGCCTTCCCAGGCAACGTATCAGACGAGTCTTCGCGTCCCCATCACTGCAGGCGGTTCTTCTTGCGTTTCACGGGCTGTGGCACGCGAGGAGGATCCCCCGCCTCATCCGCCTCTCCCGCCGATGATGCCGCGAGCGGCTTCTGCGCATTTACCCGAGTTGGTTGTGCAGCGACAAGCTGCTTCGCAACAGTCACGGCGTCCTCCATCGTGTCGAGTTGCCGCCCTTGCAGCTGCCAAGCAGCATTACTTGGTGCGCCACCGTTACGTTGGTTCAAGCTGCGCCGTCGCCCCCACACGATGATGCTGAAGCGGTCACCGATGGGTGTGTGCACGCGCGGTACGCCGTGGGTGAAGAGCTGATTCACCTCCCCGGTGAACGCGAAACAGTCCCCGTTCAACTGTGGAAAGCTGAACTCACGCTGCGAGGCCTCGTGCACAAACAGCAGACTGCGCGTGGCACCGAGCGTGAGACCCGCCGTAAAATCCTCTCTGAGGGCCCGACCGCCGTAGGCGTGGCTGTCATGATGCTGCGGCTTCCACTGGGTACCGTCGCGGTAGTAGTTCAGTCGCGTCGCGTACACATCCACGTCAAAGTACTCCGCCAACATCTCAGTCATTTCGGTGAAGGTATTGCTGATGTCGGTGGGGTTGTCAAACACCTGGTGCTTGCTCCATTCGATAAGCCCACCCTTGCCAACCATAGTGGCGCCGGTGGAGGCGACCAGCTCTGCCTTGAGGGCATCGTAAAGGCGCATGTCTTTCCCCTCGCACAGGAAATTATGAATGTACACGGTGTTGCCTCGCAGAAGGGAAGCGAAGTCGTCCAGCAGCTGTCCATCCATACGGGCCGCTTCCGAACTCAAGATCGCGGACGCGTGTGTGAGAGAGACGTTCTGGAACAGCGCCCCTTCCGCAATCCGCTGTCGCAGCAGAGACGACTCCCACTGTCCAACCGCTCGCTCCTTCTCTCCCTCTCTACCCACATCCTCTACCGCAGCTCGTTGTTGCGTACTCGTCGCAGCCCGATATTTTCCCTTCCTCGCCACATCGGCCACCACATCCTCAACGCCTGCACAAGCAGCAGCCTTGCGGTGGCCGTCGCATGAACGAGGGTTCCGCTGCGACAGCCATCGGGGCACACGCCCCGGAATCGCAGCGGCGCCACCGCTACCAGTATCCCCGTCGCTCTTCCCCGACGCAGCTACCACATTTCTCCACATCACCAAATTGCTGCAAAATTTCTGCCGTGTCCAGCTGTGAGAGAAGGAAGGAGAGAGTCTTCGACCTGTTCACAAAATGAACATGCGAGAGAGGGGAAGCGAGGAAGGGGAAAAAGCGGCAGAAGAGGGAAGGGGGTATTTCGTGGCGGCCTACGACGATACACAGCGAAAGGACGTAGCGAGAGGGGAAAGAGAGCAACTAGACACACACACACATCAAGACGAGAAAAGAAGCAGCGAAAGAACGGCCGGAGTACGATACAAGAAAAAATGTGCCGATCTTTGGTATATTTATGATAGATCTATATCAGCAGAAATACGCGGCTTTTTTCCGAACGTATATGATCTGTGGATGTGCAGGTGCGTCTATGCAGGCTGTTCGAAGTACGAAGGAAGAGAGGAGGAACAGCAGAGAAGCAGGGAGGGAGAGAGGGGAAAAAGTCGCGGCGAAAGAAACAAAAGATAGGCGCGTGCTCAGATCACCAATCAAGATTGATTTTCACTTCGTGCTACCCTCGAAACTCTCGAATAGGTGGTTCGGAGAGAGCAGTCTCTAGTGTATATACCCTCTCTTCCACTCAGATACCCTCGCGGTTGACGATAGAGCGTTATTTCTTCGACGAAGAAAAGTGAGGAAGGGGGCTTGCGTGACTGTTGATCCGACATCTCTCTCTGTATGTATATAAATATATATAAACAGAGAGAAAGAGGCACGAGCACACGTGCGCGCTTAAAGATAAGGCTTGCCGTCCCGTTTCATAAAGGGCGAAAGGAGGGAGGGAAGACAAGAACGAGTAGGAACAAGGGGGCACTCCGAGGAGGAGCAAACACGCCCACACACTCACCAACGTGTAGAAGGGCATATGGCCCTATCGGAATAAGGGACGCTGTTCGCAAGAAGAGAGGGAAGGGGAGAATGATAAGGCCCTTCTTCGTTTCCTTCGCTTTTTTTAAAAGCGCACGTTCGATATTCATCGGCACTTACCTCGTTTGGGGGGGGGGGGGGGTATTCTTTTTTTTTGCGTACTCGCCGCCATCTCCCAGAAACCATTCCTCTCCTCCTCTCCCCCTCTCGTCTTGCTTCTTCCGATGGGGGAGAGGGGAGGGGAGGGCGGTGACCAAAAGCGTGGGCACTCTTCGGGAATCAGCGAGGGAAAAGACGGAGAGAAGTAGCGGAAGAGGGGGGGACTCTGAAAGCTGTAGTGTGCATCACTCTGGAGAGAGCGTGAGAAAGGATCGTACCCTGTTGTGGAAGCGCGAAGGAGATACGCTTCCTTGCCTTCTCTCTTGTTGCGTCCTACGCCGTACTCGAGCACGCCTGCCCCGATTTTGGGGCTGCTCACCCAACCCCCGCCGATTCTCCCCTGGCAGGCTCTCCCTCTCCCTCATATTTTCCTATCTTTCTCTCATGTTCCTCTCTCCCAGAGGCGGTGGGGAGGCCATACGCGAGAACGGTCGATGCAGAGGAATGCGTAGACAAAGAAGGACGGGATAATCAAATCGCTACGACGTCATCGCGTTCCCCTCCCCCCCCCTCCTCTTTTTCTTTTTTCGTTTCGCGCCCCGCTGCGCAGCACAACACCCAACTGTAGAAAAGAGAGACAGAGCATATATGGGAAAGCCCGCGAATAGAAAAGAGGAGCTAGAAATTTTTTTTTCGGAGTGAAGACATGCAGATTTATTGTTCGAGATCTCCCCCAACGCAACCCGCCCCTTTGCGGCAACGTCGTGGATGCCCCTTAGAAGAAAAGAGAGGAGGGGGAATGAACAGAGACACAAAAAAGTCTGTACAGGCTTCTCCTGCGCCTTTCGAGAACGAAACGAAACTATAAAAACACTTGAGAAAAGGAAAAAAAAGGGGAAACCAAAAGGGAATACTCGAGCCACTCCACTGCGGAACCATAAAATGAAAGCGCAAATGAAAGAGAAAGAGAGAGAAGGATGCGGCAGCGGCAATCTCGCTTTGAGCGTCGCTGTCAGAGTGACCCCGAACATCTCTGTCGGAGAATACCGCTGTGGCGTGTGGGCAGCCGGGAAGGGGGAGGGAGGGAGAGAAAACTGCCCTCTCTCTCTCTCTAGCGCCTTCCTCCCTCCTCTGTCGCCTTCACCATCTGTCCGAACACCCCCCCCCTCCCACTCCTCCTCTTCGTCGTTCCGTTCGTTCGCCCCCCTCCCAACACCGTCCACGCAACTCCTTCGGAGTGGAGGCGTGGCAACAACATCGATGCCTATTGATATACATGTATATATATAGATATATAGATGGATACCCGTAGACTTTCACCGGTTCGCCTTCAAGAAGGACTGGAACGCGTCAACCTCGCGGGGCCCGGTGTACTGGAGTTTGCCGGACTTGTCCTTCTTCGTGAAGAGCTTCAGTGTAGGGAAGCCGCTCACGTCGTACTTCGATCCCAAGCCCCGGTGTGCGCTACCGTCGATGCGGGCAATGATCGTGTCTCCTTCGATCGAGTATTTATCGCCCAGCTGCTGCCACGCTGGTTTCATGTGATTGCAGTGGCCGCACCACGGCGCGTAGAACATGACGAACACATTTTTTTCCGGGTTCAGCACGATGTTGTTAAAGTTTTCGGGATTCAACTCGACAAGCTCCGCCTTGGCGAACGTGGTGATGAGCAGTATAGCCACCGTCAGGACGACGGCGGCAAGCATCTTCGGAGCTTTCGCCATGGTGGTGACGCGCGTGCGATTCAGCTGTTTGTGTTTTCGATGGTACTGGATCGGAAGAAAATGGATGAAGAGAGAGAGAGAGAGACAAGAACAAAGCTACGTCACTGCCACACACGCACAGCCATCGGTATTGTATATATATATATATATATATATATAGTGGGAGGGAGAAAGATTGTGTGTAAGAGAGAGAGAAAGAGAGAGAGAGAGAGAGATTGAAAACTCTGGCAGAGACGCGAACACTTCACGTGTGCAGGTATGCGCTCCTGTTGTGTATCACCGGGTTTCTCTTCTTGCATTCCTGAGCAGGAGAGGCGGTGGTCGTCGCGGGGGGGGGGGGGTCGCAGTTCACCATTCGCTATTCACGCCTACGTATGGAAGACGTGCAGAGTTGGGGATGCGGAGAGGCGAAAGAAGAGGGAAGGGAAAGGCAGAAGGCGGCCATACAGCCTTATATTCTCAATGCTCCGCCTTTTCTCATCTCTTTCCTCCTCCCCCCTCCCCCCCTTCCCTTCACACACATGCGCACCCAACGGCGCTGCTCTTCCATTCTTCTGTTACCCAAAGGCACAATGAGAGAAGCTCCGCCAGCACCACAGCCCCTCCATAACGTCCTTTCCCCACTTTTCACACGCACGTCCCTCTCTCTTTTTTTGGGGGGGGTCGCGTTGTTGAGGTGATGCTTCGATACATACAGCTGCAATGAACTCTGCTGAAACACCTCCTTTTTTGTTTGTGTTTGAGGTGGGAGGACGTCGACAGAGCACCTCAGACAACATCTACGGAAGAATGGAAAGAAGAAGACACAACGGGAGGGACAAAAAAGGGGGGGAGAAAGAGACAGAAAGAGCGACGAAGACGAGTTTGCGCGTCGGCATGAGAGCGCGACGCGTGCGCTCCTCTCTCTTGACGCAGACGTGCACCCATACCACCTCTTTTTTTCATCTACCCCCTTCGTGGCAGGAAGCCCCATTCGCCATCAATGAGCATTGCCATTCAAGCAGATGCGACACGTGTGTGCAACATACCGGCGGGGCCATCGTGACGCCCCTCCCCTATCTTTTCTTGAGAATCAGGGCAAACGGTAGTGGCTGCCGTTTTCTCCACGCTACAATTCAAGAGAACACACACACACATACACAGACAGGTAAGGAGGAGATGCGTTCTAATGTGGAATACCTCGCCTTTTCTTCTGACTCTCTCTCTCTCTCTATGTGTACATATATATATGTATACATATATATGTACAGGTTTGCAGATCTATGCAACGATGGGCAGTAAGGAAAGCAAAAAAAGAGATGGAGAAAGGCAGGGAGAAGCCCCCGAAAAAAAATTTCGTTTTGGAAAGAGCGAGACATCTCTCTCTTTCTCTGTTTCTAAAAGGAAGTGGGTATGTGCGTGCAGAAGGCAGGCACCTCGACAGGAGTTAACGCACGGAGGAAGACAAAGTGATGGGAAAGGAAGGGGGGGTTAGGAACAGCGAAGTGTATTTATATATACCTCGAAAGAAAATGGAAAAGAAGGTACGCGGGACGCAAGAGGCGCGACGGTGGAAGCTCGTGAGGTTGTGAAGATGGAAACCCGAGCAGTGATACAGGCCGTATGGCATATATAGAGAGAGAGATGACGGGAGGGAGACCGAGCAGCACACGCGGCGATCCCAGCAGAGCTTTGCCACGCCCCATCTCCTCGCCTCGTCCTCCCTCTGGTCTCTACACCATCCCCTCCGCGTGCCGGTTTCCTCGCTTTGTGCCGCCGCTTTCATCGCTCGACGGAATCCGCAGAACGCCGCCCTATACGACCCTACCGAAGAATGCAAACGGCCGGCGTTTGCGGGGAGGGGGGGGAGTAGACAGGAAGAGAGGGCAAGCCAGTGCACGCTGGGCAGACTCGTGAGGGGTGCGTCAAGAAGGTGTTGTACCATGTCGTGCCTTGAGAAGTGCGTGCAGCTCCTCCACGGAAAGGGGACGCTCCTCCACCGCCTCTTCAAGGGCAGCGCCAACGGTTCGGGCCTGAGCACCGTTGGCGTGCATCGCTGCGGCAAAGTCGGTCGAGCGTGGAAGGTGATGATTCGCTACCGCGGTGACCACCGCCCCTTCCTTCGCCTTGGGGGGAAGGTCCGGTCGTCGCAGAACCGCACGAGCGGCAAGACGGCGCGACGCGGCGGTCGCTGCGGAAGTGTGAGTATCCACTCCTTCCGTAGAGGCGCAGGTAGACATATTGGGGGAGGGCTCACCATCTTCCGCCGCCTCCTGCTGCTGCGAAAGTGGGAGCAGCGGCCGCATAGCCGAAGAGGAGCGAGAGAAGGCGATGAGAAACTCTGTAACCCGTTGCTCTACTAAGGCGAGGCACTGTAGAAGCGTGCTGTGTTGCACGCCCTCTAAGCCGGTGAGTGCTCGCAGGTCGTCAACGCTGCAGCCGAGACCGTGGAACATTTCATTCACCTGTGCCACCACCTGTGTCAGAATGGTAGTGCCCGCCTCGTGTTCATCTTCATGCACCACAACAGAGTCTCGCGTTGTACGGAGGTCCTCCAGCAGGCGAGCGAAGCGAGTGGTCCGTCCCTGTTGGCCTCCAGATGACCCTATCGCCTGGTTGCCGTCCCGCTCCGCCGCTGCCGCCGCAGCCGCACTCGCCACAGCGCTGAGAGAATCGGCTGCGGCTAACGCGGTAAGCGCCGTTGAAGGAGATCGGCGCAACGCCGCCTCACCGTCTTCCCTCACCCCCATTAGCGAAGCCGCGTCGCTTATCCCACCGTGCCGCGGCGAACTTTGCGAAGATGTTCCTCGAATTTGGGACTGGAGGGAGGCTTTCTCGGCAGCGAGTTGCGCTATCTCTCGCTTGATCGCGTTCATCTCATCAAATGACCGATACCGCGCGTCTGCCGCCGCATCGAGGAAGCCTACCACGTCGGATACAGTGTCACTCTGCACGAGGCGAGCAAGGCGGCTGAAGCAGCTTTCAAATGCATCCTCCAGTGCTTCGCTGTCCACTGATGAGGCGTGGCTGTTCGAAGAGCCCACTTCCGAATCGCCGCGCGGCACCCCATCCTTGTTGCCGGTGGCGGAAGCAGCAGTAGCAGCGGCCACACCGGCGGCGCTTGAGTTCTCACTCTTCTTTCCACCCGTGGCGCCTTCAGACAAGGTGGAGGTCCCTGCAAGACAGGAAGAAATGGTGCTGCGTCGCTGTCGATCGAGCGCTGTTTTGTTTCGTTCATTGGCCTGCTCCAGCGCCTCCCGCTCCCCTCTCACCTGGTGAACCATCCGCCGTAGCTCACTGAGCTGTTCACGGTTCTCGCTTTGCGTCTTCGTGTTCTCCTCCAATACGCCGGTGAGTTCATCAAACGCAGTCTCGTACTGACGACTCTCCTCAGTCATGTCTGCCTGCATCTCCGCCAGTTCGGCGACGATGCACTGCCGTTCCTCACATAAGAGGTTGCACACCTCCATCAGATAGGCCATCTCCCGCCTCTTGTCCAGCAGCGCGTCATACCTTTCTCTATACATTTTTTCGCTTGTCGCCTCGTTAATCAGTAGCGTGTCGATCTCTAAACGCACTAGTTTCGCATCGTTCGCCATATCGCTGAAGCGGTCTTGCTCTCGCGCCACCTGCTCCTCTAAGCCGTGCAGCCTCTCTTGCATGTGTGTTCGATAGCGACCCTTCTCGGCCACGCGTGCTGCACCAGAAGCGCCTTCGGAAATGTTGCGTTGCCGTAGCGCCTGATAGGTGCGACGCACTTCAGCGAGTTCGGCGAGCGTATCCGCCAGCTGCCGCTCCGCATGCGCACACTGCCGACGCCGCTCCTGGATTAACTCCTTCACCTTCTGATACTTCACTGTGGTGGAGCCCACTAGCTTGGAGTCTACGCCGCCCTCTCGAGGAGCAGCCACCGTCGCCCCGCCGCGCTGCTGGCGCGCTCGTTGTAAAATCGGTTGAGCTTCGATCAGCGGCAAGCACTCCACCATACGAAGTTCCTCGAGACGCTCCCGTAGTTGGGTATTATGACGAGCCAGATTGGCAAGCTCTTGCTCCTGCAGACCTCGAAGACGCTTCGCCTCTTCATCCATGTCGCGCAGTCGCATTTCCATGTGGGCGAGCCGGCGCCGCAACTGCATCTCCGTCATGGCATTCATGCCTTGTGCTGCTTCCGCTGTCGCCGTCGCTGCTCCTTTTCCTGTCGACATGGTATCGTTCGGGTCGGTTCGTGACGGTGGTGGTGGCCGTGGGGCCTGTGGCACCGACGATGCCGGTCTCATCTTCGCGATATATATATATATATATATATGTCTGGGAAATAAGGCTACGAGCCGTACCGGTGTAACGGCCCCGATCCTGTGTAGGTGCGTAGGTGGGCAGGTAAGTCCTCCCACACCCCTTCCAAACAAGAACGACCACCAAAAAAAAGAGAGTGGTAGCGAAAGGAAAGCGAAGCGGGAGACCCTGAACAACACCGGAGCGCGGGCCCAAGCAGACAAGGAAGAAGAACGTAGACGAAGGAGGCATTCCCACAACAATGTTGGAGAAGGGCAAGACAGAGAGGATGAAAACAAAGGTAGGGGGGAAAGGGAGTGAGGGCATGAACGGGGTGTGAGAAGAGAGAAGGAACATGACGTGGGAGGAGAGAGAAAGAGAGGGAGATAGGTCCATTGGCAGCATCCTTCGAACCACGAATCCGGAAGCAGCTACAGAGGGCGGTGAGCGCGGCGAGAGATGCGAACGGTAAGGTACTTTCAGAATTGAAGATCATTTCTAGCTTGCGCGCACCACCTTAGGTGGGGTGAAGGGGAGAAAAGGAGCAATGCAGCGTCAACAACGTTGCGTCGATTCTCAAAGATGTTTCATCTCTCTCTCCACACTAACACACCTAGTCCTTCGTCTCACGCTCCCTGTGCTTGGTTCGACCGCCACACTTCATTAAGATGCACATCTTCGAAGCACAGTTGTTGCTTTGGGGCAGGTTTTCGTCGTACTATAAAAGGTGAAGGAAGGGGAGTCGGAGGTGCGCGGAGGAAGAGGAAAGTGCACGGATAGTGCGCACGCTCGGTGAGAGCGAGAACTTCTTCACTTCCGTGCTGATCTTTCCTCTCCTCTCTCAGTGTTCCCTTTTGCGACGACCCATCTCTTCTCCTCTTCCCTCCTCGAACGGCTACGCCTGCTACGAGTGATGGGTGTGTGTGCAAGAGTACCACAGAAAAAAAAAGAGGGGAGAGACAAGCCGAGGTGTCCGCACACCCCCATTCCAATGTGCCTCCATCACCGTCGAACAAGACCAATCTCATCTCCCCCTCTCACCCTACCCCACAGCCTTCTATGTCACGTAGAGCTCTTTCATGTCTTGCACTTCCAACCGCAGCAGTGCAGCCTCTCGACGCTTTCCATCGAGCTCTGCCTGGAGCACGTCGAGCTTCTTGCGCAGCTCAGCATTGGCGCCGTGGTAGCGCAGTACTTCGTTCGCCAGATGGAACATCGGTGCCTTCTCGGATGGCTTTGATGAGCTGGAAGCTTTGCGGAGGCTCCCAGGGCTGCGTGGGCCGACATTGGTCTGCTCAGGCAGCACCGCGACGAGGGGCGAAGCGTGGGGCGGAGCAGTCGGGCCAAGGTCTCGGGACGACGGCAGGTCCGATTGCAGCACCGCCGCGCTGGAAGTCGCGTCAGCACCGGATATTCGGAGAGAGGATCGTAACGACGACATGGCTGAGACAGCCAAGGCCGCCTGTGCCGCAGCCGTCCGATACCCTCCTCTTCCTCCGTTTCTTCCCGAGCGTCCGCCCCCACCGGCCCCGTCGACGACTGGTGGTGCCTCCGGATCGATGCCGTGCTGTTCTAAGATGTACCGTATGAACGATTGCACCGGCTCCGCTGCTGCGGCCCTCTCATTGGGCAGCGGCGTGGGGGTCCGATGCACCGCAGCTGGAGGGAGTTCTGGGGTGCGGCCATCCCTGATGCAGATGCCACCGCCGCCACCGTCACTGCCACTGGTCGCCACACCACCGTGGCTGCGCACACGTACGAGCTCCGCTGGAGTGTACGGGGCGTCGCAGCGACGGTCTGGCGAGTGCAAAGCGGAAGGTGGTCGAGCAGCCAGTGCCTGCTGAAGCCTACCGATGGGTGGATGAGCCACAGCGGAAGGAGGGGAGGGAGCCGCAGCAGGCAGCCCCTGAGCTGACGCCTCGCCTTGAGCCACTGCCTGCGCTCGAGTCATAAGTGTGTCGCGCAGGAGATCCACCGCTTCAGAACTGGCTTCGTCGACGGCGGAGGTGATGTCACGAGGGTGGTGGTGATCCGTGTCAATGTCGAAGAGGTGTTTCCTATCGGTCTCCGAACGTGCCCTCGCCAGCTTGCGCTGCAGCACCTGATTCTCGTTGACGAGCTCCTGCATGGCGCGGATCTGCCGAGTAAAAATGTGCTCATCTTTTCTCAGTTCCTGTTCGCACAAAGCCAGTCGCTCTCTTGTCTCCGTGAGCAACGTATGCACATTCGCGAGCGTGTCTGTTTGGGCATCGAACTTCGCCTGCAGCTCGTCATGTGCGCTCTGCAGTTGTGCACAACGCTGCTGGGAGCGGTAGAGAAGCTCGTTGTGTGCGTCGGTTGTTTGCCGTTCAAAATGCCGCCACGAACGAATATCTTCGTCGTCCGCTGGCATTTCATCTGTGCCTTTTAGGGAGAGCGGTATGACCGCGGGGGTAGCTTTCCGAAGTCGCTCAGAGGGCGACTGGGCCCGCTGGAGGCGTTCGTATTGCCGCATCGGGGTGTTTAAAACGCGTAGGGCCAGGGAACAGTACTGTAACGTACGCAGGGACTCGTCGCGGTTGTACGTATCCGGTGCCACACATGCAATGAATACCGTAGCGCTGTTGCCGCCGAGCGTGTCTTGCAGGAGGCGCGTGAGTCGACTACTGCGGTAGGGAACGTGCTGTTGGCGTACCACGGCTGCGCCACCACGGACCTCCTCCCGCACCGCCGCGTGGGTCTGGGCAAGCCGGCTATTCCGGCTCAACGCCCGTATAACATTGCCCAACGCCAAGAGTCCCGTGTTAATGGCGACGCTCTCCTGGAAGCGTACCCCGACATTGCCCGTCTTCTTCTCCCTCTCCGACCCGGCCAGATCCACAATGTCGAGGCGACACGCGTAACGGGGATGGAAGAGAGTGAGAATAGCGTGGCTGCGGCTGGAGTGCTCATGCACATGGGTGGCGCCAGTGGCACGTCGTGCATCACCTCGGGCAATGACGTCCGCAGCATGCTCGACGGTGCTAACAGAGACGAGCCGCGCGCCCACGAGAGTGCAGCCTGCTGCTGTGTTCGTACTCGGCGAAGCTCCGCCGTCGCCATCATTGTCGCCATCATTGTGGCCCTCGGCAGCGGCGTCATCGTGCACCAGCAGCGGTACCTCCCGTGTAGAAAACCGGGCGGCAGCATTGGTAGGAGACGGCCTCCGGAGCGCTGCCTTGCCTGGCCCGACGGTCGGTGCAGTCACCAAACGAATCTTCTGCTGCCTCGGGGAGGGCTCGATGTTGTCTGAGTCATCAAGAAGATCCCGAATCACCTCACCGTAGACCTCTACGTACTGCACTTGGAGGCAGGCCTCGGGAGAAGGAACGGCCTCCACTCCTGCAACGGACATTGCACAGTTCTCCAGTACGTCTCGCAGCAGCAACGGCAGTAGCGACTGTACCGTGAATGTTTTGCCCGTTCCTGTCTGGCCGTAGGCCAGAACACTCGCGTTGAAGCCGCGCAGAAAGCGTGAAACCAGTGGCTGTACCCATTCTGCGTAGATCTGCGCGGTCTCCTCCTCCATCATGTACACCCGGTCCACCTTGAAGACACGATTCTTGCCCACACTCACATGCGTCGGGTCCACAACGATCGTGTTGAGCTCTGCATCAGGAGGGTCCGAATCAATAAATGGACGGATGCGCACGACCACGTGGACGCGTTCGGGCATGATTAATGAATGAAGAATTAAGTTTGTATGTGTGTGTTGGGAGTCCTTGCTCGCAGATGCACTCTCTCGGGCTACCCTGCCCTACTCTCCCGTCCTCCCTCTCCTTTCTGGATGGATATGTCTATGCGAATAGAACTTCTATGTTGCTCGGAAGCGTCCGTCTCTCTCTCGATCTCTCTCTCTGGATCTCCATCGATCACCTTCACTTTTTCTTCCGCTCTGGTGGTAATCCCTCGTACATGGATCGATCGATTCGTATTGCTATACGTTGGAAGGGGGAGGGGGGTGCGTGGGTGGGCTTTACGCTCTCTAGAACCGGCGACAGGGAGGTTGGAAGCAAGGTAAAGGACCGGAGTGAAGATGGACGGGGAGAGGGAGGGAACACAGGTTCAAAACGTAGACTGCGCCGCCCTCCTCCTATAGATATAATTTCTGGAGAGTAGGCGGGAAAGGGGTCACGCGTCTATAGACCGGACGCGCTCTAGTCAGTACCGGTACCGATAGAGAATGGCGAAAGGCAGCCCCACCCCCCCAGAAAAAACTCCCTTCGCCGGTGTGGATGAAGGAGATGGAGGGGATCAGAAGTAGGCGGGGAGGTGTGGATCACGGTGTATGACGATGCACTTATGCATATATATATATATATATATATATATTGTGTATGTCCCTGTAACGAAGTTTAGAATAAATTGGGAACAAGGATGAAGGAAAAGAAAGGGGAGAACGAGGCAGCCTCGTAGGGGTATCTCCACGGCGTGTTGCGCGTATCTGGAAAGTAGAGAAGGAAGTTTGACGGCAAGAAGTGAGAAGAGAAGAAGGCGATAGACGAAGAAGGAGAACGAAAATATGAATGGCAAACATAGTACTAGCGTTGAGACAGAAAAAAAGAAGGGGGAAGGACACCAACATGAAGGCACACACAGGAGCAGCAGTAGCGACCACCAGCCACACACAGCATCAAAGAAACCCTTCGTAGAACTCGAAACTCGCTACAAAAAGAGTTGCGTGGACACCAAACCGAAACGTATGGTGTGCCCGTGCCTGTGTGTGTGTCTGTGTGTAGATGTGGAAATAGGCATAGGGGAGCAGAACGAGGGTGAGAGGGGAAGAAGAAGGAGATACGGGTTCGATGCGACTAACCCCTAACGATGCTTCCATTCGTTCCTTCCCTCTTCCTGTCTGCCCATCTATACATACATATATACATATATGCATAGAGGAAGAGGAAAGGTCAGGACAATTTGTTGTCTGCCATTCAACTCTAGAGCCTTCCCGTTCACAAGGACCGCAAAGAATAGTATCACCCTCACCACACCCGTCCATCTCTCTTTCGATCCATGCACAGGAAGGTGTAGGTGCGGCAGGCCAAAGCCTCCCTTTCACTCCACGCCCCTTCGAGGGGAGGGAAGGAGGGAGGTGGGTTACGCAGGAGATCGCAGATCGAATTAGAAAGCGCATTTTCCTCTTAGTACCTTATATTTATTGATCATTGCATAAAGATTTATATATGTGCATGCACGTATCCTCAGGAGTCTGCAACGCCGCCTCTACATGACCTTTTGGTTTTCACATCTCTCTCCTCTTCTTCTTCACGCTCTCTATCTCTCTCTGTGCGCTTGTAGAGCTCTCCTCTACAATCGTCCACCTGCGTAAGGCAGAGCTGATGGGAAGGTGTGCATGAAGCTTCCTCACCCTGACGACGCGTGAACGGGGCCGAGAGAGGAAGGAAAGGGAGAGAGACGACACAGCAATAGATATGTACGGACAGCGGGCGCACATACGTTGCTGGATGACTTTATGCAAGGAACGGGGTATCGGTGCACTTTGGCGGGCGCGGATATGGCTTCGTGACTGCTATCCGCTCCTCTGGTGCTTCATCGTGCACGGTCGGCTTCGGCTCGTCGGTGACGCTACGCATCATCAACCGCGTCAACAGAGGTGACTGGAGCGTTGTCGCAGTCGAGGACGACGCTGCCGCACCGGCAGCTTGACGGGATCGGCGATGTCCAACGGAGCCGTCATCGACATCGTCGTCTGCGTTGTCGCGGCGGCGCTTCGTTGCCGCGCTGCCCAAAATCTCCAGGCGCTTCGCCTCAGCTTCTGCGCTGTCTCCTCCATGGATGAGCTCTGTCTTCAGCGCATTACGCTTCGCATACATTTTATAATGCCGGCTTACACCGATCTTCTTGGAGGTGCCGTTGGTGGTTAGCGATGACGACGGTGACTCCGCGTCCTCCTCCCCCTCGGAGTCGCTAACGCTGACCTTGTTCGACTGTTTAATGCGGGTCAGCACATCAGCGAAGCCCACGGACTGCGTCGTCCAGGTGTCCTGGACACCAGCGTGATAGCCAAGGCCCATCATGTCATCCTTTCGACTGACCTTCACGTGCGTCACGACGCCATCCTGCTCCTTCCCAAGCCCAGTGCCCTCCGTCCATCCCGACTTCTTCAGCAGAGCTTTACCAAAGTTTTTGTCCGAGGCGGACCATCGATTCCCATTCGGATCGACACTCATCGGCAGAGATAGGGAGGAGGAGGAGGAGGAGGTAGCGGCAGCGAAACCAAAAGTGCACGCGGGGGGGGGGGGGGGTGCACAAAAGACAGATGGAGTGCAGCGTTAGGGTTTCCCTCGAGGTACCACGCGTCGAACTCGACGGCGATCTTTCACTACGCAGTGTGCACACACGCGCGCACGCACACGCACACGCACAGAACGTATGGAGAGTGAGAAGAGGTCAGAGGGACCCACGTAAAGGAGTGAAGGGGGAGCACCTTCGTGTGTGTAGATGTGGGGAAGGAGGCACACAAAAGCGTAGCGGAGGAGATACAGAGAGAGAGAGAGAGGGCTCGGTGAGAGCAAGACCATTCGAGAGTTCAAAAAAGAAAGGAGCGCAGGAACTTCGCCTACACAGCAGCAAAACAGCGCGCGCACCACGCCAGCACCATCACCACCCTTTCACGGGTGGAAGAGGAAAGAGAGAGAGGCGGAGAGAGACGGAGGCAGGTCGGGTTCTCTGGAGAAGAAACCCATCATACCCGTGCGGCGTCTCGCGTTGAAGGTTGTGCCTCCTGCCACCCCACACATCGGAACACTTTTTGCGACGCCTCTCCTGAGGCCGTGCACAACAAAAGGAACGAGAAAAGATAGAGGAGGGAAGGCAACACATAAACGTTTGTGGAGAGGGCCGTCGAAGAAAGAAGTGCCCCGTTACCGTCACGCTCGCCTCGCCTTCCACCCTATATCCCGCTCACTCGATAGAGTCTCTCTTCTTCATCGAGGCACGCTGCATAGTATGTGGCTTCGTTGGTATACGTCGCCTCGTTCTCTCTCTCTCTCTTGGGACACGCACGCGTGGCAAAATCGTTCCTGTCAAACAAGGACAGTGCAAAGACGCAGACCAACGAGCAGACCGCCGAGGAAGGAGCGAAAGAAGTCTTCCCTCTCGCATGATCATCTCTCTCATCACCGGAGGGAAGGCAGGGGGCGGTGGGGCATTGGGAACAAACGACGTAAGGCAGAGAACGCATCGCCTACAAGAACACCCGCTTCCCAGCCCCTCCCCCCCACCCCCCACACACACACCAGGGTGCCTCATACGCCACCGGGGAGTCGGGGAACGGGTCGCCGCTCCTCACCCAGCGCGCTCTGCACAAGCTCTTCCTCTGCGGATAGGAAGAGGTGCGGTGGCGGAGCAGCCAGCAGCTTGAGTTCCTCGAGTGATTCCCGCACGGCGGCAGGGCACTTGACCAGGAAGCCCGGAATAATCTCGTTTAGAAGCTGCAACAACGTGCGTGCGCGGTAGTGATCTCCTGCTGCGGCACATGTGCGAAAAAGGAGGGTGATGGTCGTCATATCGACCGGCTCGTTGCTGTAGAGCACGCAGAGGTCCACCAAGTTGAAGACACGGCCGTCGCCACGCCGGCTGAACACCTCCAGCAATGGAACAATCACTTCCTTTGTTATCTTTAGCCCATGATACTTGTGCGCCACCACAATGTTGTATGCCTCATTACACCAGGTGTCCTGATGTGCAGCACAGAAGGCAGTGATGACATCGATATGGGCTCGTTGAAGCAACTCCTGTGTCGCGGCGTCGAGACAGAACTGATCGCCCTCCTTTTCATAGTCATCCGCACTTCCAGCAGCGTCACCCGCAACGCCACCATCGCCACTATCACCTCCGCTGGTGTTGGCCACATGCGACCTCGCGAACCGAGGTCGCATGTCCACCAGACTACGCAGCGAAGTGAGGAGGTCTGCGTAGATGGCCGTTCGGCCCTCTTCATTGACCGTGTCGCTGTCCAGCTCGAGCAGCCGTACTTTGCCGGCAATGAGCTCCCCTTCGATGGCCATAGATGCAGGCACACGATCGACAACCTCCAGCGCACGGCGCAGGTAAGCATCCGGGGCAGCCTCCTCAACTCGAAGTGCACGGAGCAAGGCAGTGGTGACGACTTCTCGAATCTGTGCGGCCTCCTCGCTTCCCAGACGAAGCGGGTCACCGGCGTTGGTATTTTTCTGAAATAACGCGTCAACGTGATCGTACAACGTTTGCAGCGATGGGTGCATGGGCACCGTATCGAAGAGGTCCTCTGTAATGACGGAGGTGTGGGTCGCAGCCCGCTGCCCTGACGCAACCTCGGTATCAGAGCCCACCGGATGGTAGTGTGAGCAGATCGCCTGTGCACAACTTCTCGTCAGGGAAAGGAAGTAGCGTTGCTGTGCCCAGTACATCTCGTCTGCGGCAGCAGAGACTGTAGTGGCGGTGCGTAAGAGGCTTTCCTGCAGCGCTCTGACCCTTGGCTGCTCCAGCGTTGCTTCAAAGCGGCTGCAGAGGTAATCAAGAACTACGCGGGCCCCTCGTGCTTTGCCGGAGATGGCTTGTTCGCTCAGCCCTTGCGCAAGGCGCTGCAGCAGCAGCGGCGGAGCAGGTCGATCAGCGGCTACTGGCAAACCTTCCCTGGCCTCCCCGCCGCGAGCCGAGGAGGAGGGGACAGTGACAGATGTGTATGCACGAAGGTCCAGATGATGCAGCAGCTGCATAAACTCCAGTAAAGCAGGTAGCAGGAGGCGCTCCAGCTGCAGGGTCGCTGCGTTGAGCGATAAAGCGGTTATCACCACATCTGTGACATCTCGCACAACGTTCAAGATTTTATCAAAAGAGAGACGCGTGGAGAGCTGCTGCGGCGGCGAAGGCGAAGATGCTGCGGCCGGCAGTGACTCTTCGCGGTCCAGCGCGGCATCGATGGCGTTCAACTGTTCCTCCATGCAGCAACAAAAGTTGCGAAGAAACAGGGCTATCATACGACCGTCTCCGCACGGCACCCGCGCGCTGAGAGGAACAACACCCCCAGTCAGGAGCAGAATCTCACGAGAAGGGTACACGTGATACGGAGGAGGAGGTGGATGTGATGACCTCGAGATGCGGGGCACGTAAACATCTGGCCCATCGTCTGCCTGGTTCGGACCGTGGGGAGGGCCAGGAGAGATGATCGCTGCCCTTCCGAGATGCGTTGGAGAGTCACGACGATACGCCTCTTCCGGGCGACCCGGGTACAACAGAACAGAGCGGCTTTCGATGCCGCCATAGGGAAGAAGTAACCTGGCAATCCGTGACCACAACTGAACATCTACCGGGTACTGCCGCTTCAGGGTGAGGTGATGGATGACACTGAAGAGGGTATCCGTTTCCCTTAGCGCGTTGGCGTGCGCAGCGGCGTCCTCGATCTCCCGCCACAGCTGCTCGATCTTCTGGTGGAGTGTTTCCTGCGTGTGGAGCAGCCCACACGGCGATGACGGGGTCGTCGAGGTACCACAAGCCGACCGCATCACGTCCTTCTCAGCCTCTACTTGTGCCTTCTTTCCGGCCGTCGGCATTGCCTCGACCTCCTCTGCGAGACGTGCCAGCCACGCGCTGAGGGTCTGAGCCGATGCCGCCGCTGCAGCGCTGCACTTCCATATCGCAGCACGATGAAACATGTTCGCTAGAATCCTGCGTCATACACCCATACACACAGAAAAGCGCTTTCCGATACGCTCCAGGTAGAGAGAGAAACACTCGAAACAGAATAAAGGGCAAACAGACGGAAGGAAAGAAGAACAGCGACGCAACAGAAGGATGGCTGGAGAGGGGGAGGAGCGGGACGTCTCAATAAATGTCCGCTTGTAGGCGCACAAATACAGCAGCAGGTAAGACATTGGAGGTGTGTGTGTGTGTGTGTGTGCGGGAGTGCAACGGGTGGGGAGGGACGGCGAGGAGGCGCGAGAGGCGTCTTCATTCTCGTGCGCCGGAGAGATGCAGCAAAACCGTGCGCTCATGTCCGTCCCCTCTCCCCCCCTCCCCCCCCCCCGCTGCTGCTCCCCCATCTTCATTTTTCCTTTTTTTCCTCTAGGCACTGCCTCGCTCCCGCAACGGTGATGTGGGTGTTGACGCTAGGGAGGAGTGAGAAGACTGGAAGGCGGCGAACACGATGTGGGAGGATGGGAAGGTGGGCGTGTCAGTGCGAGGCCGGGAAGGCGCCCCTTCCTTCGTTCCTCGCGTCGCCGCACACCACCAGTTCTTACGAGTGGTGATGGTGGCCGTATAGAAAAGAGTGGCATTTCAAGGCTCATGCATAAAGAAGGAGTGTGGAAGGCAAAGCGGGAGAGAGAGAGAGAAACGGGGAAAAAAGGCGAGCAACGCATCACGAAGGACACCCTTCTCGTTGCTCTCGTTTCTCCGCTCATCCCTCCTCCTTCGACCCCTGCGTCCTCGCCCGACATCGTCCGTCCGTCTGCTGTAACACCCAGCGTCGTCCCGCAATTTCCTACACACCCTCGCTCAGTGGAAAAGTACGTCGCGGGACAGTGCGTCACCGTCTTTCCTCATCCCCCTCCTTTGGACTCTTCACCTTCCGTCGTAGCGACATGCACTATCGCGGCATTCACGTCGTTTAATTTTTTTATGGTTACTCGCGCCGCAGGCAACGCACACAAAAGCATTCGAAGTGCCGCTGCGCGCACAACGCCTTGCGGTCCTCGTAATGGCACTTAGTCGTCAAGGCGGCGTTGTAGTCGATAAAGAGCTGCTCGCCCTCGCGGATCGGTCGCAGTGCAACTAAGTAGCGCTCCGTCGAACTTTGCGGATGGCCGGACGCCGAGGGACCCCCTGCCAACGCGGACGCCCGCTCGAGGGTGCAGTTCGGATCGCAGCTGTGATTCAACATACTTAAAACCGAATAGAGGGCAATGCCGCTGGTGGAGAAGAACTCATTTGTTTGGAGCAAGGCGAACAGAGAAAGAACTTCTTCCATGTAGAGATGCGGCTGGCGGAGAGCCGCACTCAGAGCCACGGCAAGTGCACCGATCTCGCTGAGGGCCGTGGCAGGCTCATAAACCGCAGTGCCTCTAAGACAGGAAAGCCCTGGGAGACTGAGGGGGTGTACCTGCTGCACTGTCGCCATAGCGCAGATCTTCGAAACCGTCAAACATGATAACGCAGCACGAGCTTCGGATGCGGCGTTGTTGACGTCGCCTGCATCAGAGACGGAGTCCGGTACGACCTCTTCACTGCGGCTGTGAAGTAACTCGCGCATACCTGCCATCCAGTGAGCTAGCTCCGGGTTGCGAGAGGTGCAGCTGCAGATGTGATAGCCGGTCCAAGCTGCCTCCCGACATCCCACTGAGCAGTACGACTCCGCATCACAATGTGGGCAAGTCACGCCCAACGCGTCAGGGTCAAGGGAAAGGCTACCACGCGCAGAGAGCGGCGTTAAGCAGTGTGCACATACATCCTCGCTGTAGCGTTGCGCCAGCAGTGGCTTCTCGGCGAGGATGCGTTGACGAGGCGCTATATGCTGCTTGGCGTAAAGCCCTCGACCATAGACAGACTGCTGCGGCTCTACAAGCTCAGCCAGTGGTGATGACGCACAGCGCAGGCAGGCCCGGCGAACCGCTTTTGTCATGAACTCCACCGGCGCCGTATCGCGAACACGAAGGGTCTCCTCTCCGGAGCCCCTCTCGGCAGGCCCCGAGGCCACCGCCTCGGCACGCACATTCATGACATCTGCAGGTGACGGCATCGAGCATGAGGCAGCGGACGGTGAAGAAGAGTTTGCCCCGCTTTCGGTGGAGATGGACGATGTCGCGATCAGTTCCGCCACACTGGCCACTCCTCTGCGACGGCAACTCTCCTGTAAGGACTGCGTGCACTTCTGAGTGAAGTCTCCCTGTCCGGTGCGGAGACCCGCCACCTCCCCCAGAACGAGACCGAGGACGTCTTTGGGGTGACGGTTGAGCAAGCGGATGCAGTAGTCTGCCGATAAAGCATAGTTCCGCTGTATCGTCCAATGCCAGGCCCGCTGCCGGAGATAGAAGTCTAGCTCCTTTCCGGAGTACCAAGCCACTCGCGCCCCGCTAATGCGCGGCATGGGACTGCGGAGGCGGTTCCAGCCAGACGACCCCGTCAAAAACTCAGCAGAGTCCGTCAATGGAGAGGGTTGGCACGCCTGCCTCGTCCTCCCCCACTCCCTCCCTCCCTCCTCAGCCCGCCAAACGCACTGTTCTGTCTGCGCCGCTCTCTTCCCTACACGAGCCACACGATCCACGGAGAGTTTATTTTTTTGTCGGAGGGGAAGAGGGCGGGATTGTGAAATACGGGGAGAAGGACGAAGGGGTATCGAGGAAGCGGCCGGGGAGAGAGAAGGGCAGAGGTGGAAAGTGGGTGCGTCCGCTATGGTTCGACCAGGTCAGCGCCAGTCAGTGAGAGACTCGATGGTGAGGCGTCCGCTGCACTGCACACACCGTGCTGTGCTCGTTGTGGTGAGAAGGCGGCCGAGAGGTGTATGTGTGGTGAAGACCACCGAGTAAAAAGAAGGCAGCGAAACAAACAGCAAAGAGGATGGAGAGAGAAAGAGAGAGAGAGAGAGGGGGGGAAGGGGTGAGGGAGGAAGAGACGCTTTCGTGTGTCAAGGTTCGGAGGAGTGAAGCGACAGACTTCGTGAAAGCCAGCGCACGATCGAGAAGAAGCAGACCGGGGTCATGGCTATCACGTTCCCTTTTTTCAGCCTCTCCCGTCCCGTTGGATGCAGCCTTCGTGTGACCGGCGTTAAACAAAGAGAGAAAGAAGGCGGTAAGGAGTGGGGAGACGTAGCAGGCTTCATCCTCGCTCATCATCCCATCTTCTCCAATGAGGGGCTCCACCTCCTCCCCCTCCTCCTCCTTACCCCTTCCCATGAGTACACACTTATATATATATATACATATGTGTGTGCACCCTTTGATATTTGCGTCGGAGCTCGAACACCTCTACTGAGACACGCGCACCAAGGATGGGGGGGGGGGGAGAAGAGAGGGCTCAGCCCTTCCCACCAACCACCCCATCCCGTCCTCTTTTTTTTCTGCACGTCTTCCTCCCCTTCGCTTCTTCTTTGCGGGTGGTTCGGTGAGGACCGGCTGAGCAGAGAGAGGGGGGAGGGGGGAAGGGCAACCGGCACGGCTCCCCCCCCTCAAACCCCCCCTCGTCCTACTCCGGCTGTTCCTCTCACCTCTTCACTTCACTCCCTCTCTCTGGGTGCCGACGGAGCGCAGAAAACGAAAGCAGGTCGAAGCCATCCCAAAGGCGCCTATACCAAGCAGAGCCCTTTCTTTAAGCTATTGCAGCACCATTGGAGGCGCCAACGTGCCAAACAGCGAGCAGCACTGCCGCCACCACGCAACATGTACTGCCCAGGAAAAAGCAGCACGCCATGAAGGCTGGTAGTACCGGTGAGAGACGAGCTACCGTACGGTCCAAGGTCAGAGAAGGGGAAGCGCCATCCCGGGAAACGCTGCCGCCACTGCTGCGGTCCCTCCCAAACTCCACGTGCCCCTCCCAATCCCCTTCGCTCTTTTGCGGACGGGGCAGCGACGCCAAAAACACGCGCTTGCGTGCTTGACGCTCCCGCACGTAGAGCGCCGCGATGTAGCGGGAGCGCAGCCACAGGAGTGTTCCACTACACGAAAAGGCGGCGGCTACTGTCAGGTTCAGCAACACGGTATCGGTCACACGAGCATGTTGGCACAGGAGGAATGTAATGAAGGGCAGCACCCCGGCGATTAGCAGGCACCATCGCATATCTTTGCCTTCCACTCTCGAACTTTCTCTTCTTGTAGGGGGAAGGGGAGGGGGATGGAGAGAAGGGAAGGAGAGGGCGAGCAGTGGGTGGCCCTGTCCACTTGACTCGTTGCCAACGACCCCACCTCTAGTGCTTTTCAATCTTTTGAAGGTTGTGGGCGGGATGGGTGTCCGCTCTCCTCTGAGTCGGAAAATAAAAATGGTGCGCGCGCGTGAAGAGGGAAGTAGGGAAGGAAAGGAGAGGAAATGTAGATTGGCACACCCACCGTCACGTGCTCCGAGAAAAAAGAAAGCGAGAGAGAGAGAGAGGGAGGTCTCCAACAACGAACATCACGGCTGTGAGCCGGTAGCTCTCCCCCAAGCATGCGATACCCTTCACCGATAGATGGTCGTGGCAGCCGAGAAACTCGTTCGTTCCCTGCCCCATTCCCTCGAGTACCCCTCCACCACCACAAGAACCTCGATCTCACCCATCTTCTACCTCCAAGCAGGAAGAGAAGGTCTCATCGACGTAAGCCAGGGTGAGGGGGGGGGGAACAAGGATAGAGACGACGACACCTCGGGAAAGGGCGCAAAGCGAAGACAGGCAACAAAAAGAAGGAGAACGCAAAAGGAGAGAGAGAGAAGGGAGGAAGGGAGGGATAAACAGACCCGAACGTCTCCGTCTGCTCATCACAACGCTCACCTCTCTCTCTCTGTCTGTCTACCTCCCGTTGCCCTCGACAGAAACAGCGATGTTATGGCGCTTTACGGTGTTGTTTCCATTGGGCCGCTTCTAACGTCGGGTCGGTGCCTTCGATATGTCACAAGTGGGAAGACGTATCACCCTTGCCTTGATCCATCCTTTCTCATAGATGTAGATATAGAGATAGAGATAGATTGTTGAAAAGGCAGCCGATGATGCCCCTTTACGATAAAGGAAAAAGTAGAAAATGGGGGGGGGTGATGGTGGGGGGGGGGGGGATGAGGATGAGGGGCCACAGCGCTGCAGAAGAGAAAGAGAGAGAGAGTGAATGGATTGCCGCGTTACCTCCTTCTCGCCAGCGAACGTACACGCATGGAGGTGGAGGAAACCAGAAAAGAGGGGGTAGCACTTGAAAAAGGGATCCACACAACGAACCGAATACACACACACACACACACATACATACACACTTCATCCCTTTCTCTCTCTCCTCACCATTTTTCTTTTTAGAAAACCCCGAGTAGCAACCACCTTAACAGTACAACGATATAAACTTATAAGCTTCCGCAAGCTAAAAGGGATGGCGGGGGGCGGGGGAAGGAAGGAGATGACGCGCCGAAATGAAAAAGTAGAGGGAAGTGCGGAGTCAACAATGTCCGCGCACGTCTCCTGAAACCCTCGCCATGCCCTTTTTCCCACAAACCGATGTCAACCGGCGTCCATTTCTCCCCTGCGTGAACACCGAAGCTCGCCCACCGCGATCGAAGCGATATCCCCCCCCCCTCCCCTCCCTCCCTCCAAAAACAAAAAACACACGACGAGAGCGTCTAGCTTCATCGCTGACAGCGTCTCTTTTCTGTTGGCAAGGGGGGAGGGAGGGGAAGAACGGCAACGGGCAAGGAGCGGGAGCCTATCTCTCCAACCTCCACTCTCCTTCGCACCATGACTTCCGCTACGCAGGAGAAGAATCAAGCGCTGATCACCTGTCGGTTGTTCAGCGGCGGAGCAGGCTTGCGACGCAGATAGCAGGCTCGTGCAATGAGAAAAACCCAGTCTGCATTCGCGACGAGTTCTTCGCAGGTGGACTGGACGCTCAGGAGGTCGTCCGGGAGAAGGAGATCGTAGGCCACGACAAGCGTTTTGACGGAACTGAGAACCGTAGCGCAGTGATGCACCGGTATGCAGTCCAGAGCCTCCATACTGAGGGGCCACCGCGTCGCCTTACAGCCCATGCGCACCGCGGCCGTGGATGCAGCGTTGGCAGAAGCGCCACGCACCGTCGTTACCACCAGCCGCTTTAACTCCCCAAACGCCTCCAACAGAAGACCCACCGCAGCGGTACCAGCACGTCGGCGATCCTTGATCTGCCTAAAGAGAGCCAAGTCGGTGTAGAGGTTGACCACATTTCCTTTCAGCTGTCCCATCATGTGCTGCACCGCCTCCTCCAGCGGCATGTGAGCGAGCACAATAGGTGAGAGTCGCTGCTGATCTACCACCGAACGGTACCAGGCAGCGTTGGTGGCCATGTGACCGCGGCTTGTACTGGAGAGCAAATACGGAGGGGGCTGTGTTTGTGATGTGAGGGTGGTTTGTGTATGGTGAGAACGGTGCAACGATACGCTATGGCTGCTGGGGGAGTGGGCGTAGTCGGTGTCGGCGATGGTTGGCCACGCCGCAGAAAAACGCACGCTGGAGTCGCTGATGCGGCCACCGGACGCTTCGGCGAAGCCCCCTGTCGCCGGTGCCGAAGGAAGCATCGTAGTGGTGGTGGCGGTGCCACCGCTACCTTCCGAATAGGCACGCGTGGCGACGTTGCTGGACTGCTGCTGACGAGAACGGAGATCGGAGCAGGTAACCTCCGTTGATTGGAGCTGCGCCTTGATGGAGGCAAGATGTGCCTCCTCCGTAGCCTGCTGCTGCAAGAGAACGTCGAGCTGTTTCTGCAGTTGCAGCTTTTCAAAGATATCGCCATGCTCCGCCTCCGCCCGACGCAATTCCCGCTCCAGCAGCTTCAGTTGCTCCGTGTTTTCCCGCGTATGCCGTGCGTGCACGCGTTGACGCCACTGTAAAAAGAAGCGCTGGCGCGTCTCGTACAGAAACTGTCGTGCTCGCAGCGCAGCGACAGCTGCCAGGGACGCATGGCGGGTTCGACGGTGCGTCCACCGTCGCCAGAGGGCGAACACCTCCCGTCCACGACGCTGCTGTTGCAGCTCAGCGTAATGGGCGACAAACCGGAGAAGTGCGGAGGGCGTTTGGGTGGTGCTCAGTGCCTCACCACTCCGCGTGTGACCTCGCCGAGGTCGCCGTCTCTCCGACTGTTGATGTGCCACCCAAGAGGCGAAAACTCGTTGCATCACTTGCCGCTGTGCCTTGCTCGCGAGCAGCTCGAGTTGCTCCGCCGAGATGCAGCTGACCCGCCGCCGTTCCGCCGACGACGACACGGCGCGCCAGTGATGAAAATAGCAAGCGAGTAAACCTCGGCTCACCATCCGTGTCATCGCTCGCGCGCAGCGCCGAGCACCCCGGAGAACTGTGCGGCGGACAACCATAGATTGCCACCGGGTGAAGAAGCAGCTCAGCTGCAGCTGCTCCGTCGTACGGCAGAGAGCCATGGATAAGACATAACGCCGCAGGTGCCGCTGCTGAGCATCGTAGAAGAAAGCCCATTTGCCGAAGAAGATGCGCGTCAGCTGCACCGTCGACTTCTTCTCCAATACCTCCGCCACGGCGTCGAGGCGCTTGCGGCGTGCCCCACAGAAGAGCACGGCTCGTCTCCACCGATCGTAGTGACGGAGCAGTACGCGCTGCTCGTTGAGCTGCTCCAATATGTTGATATACTTCTCCACCCTCTCCAGTTCCTTCTGCTGTAAGACGCTGACCCGTTCCCGCCACGCCGCCGCGTCCTCCGCGTCCTGTTCGATGACGTGGCTCAAGGCGGATGTGGACCGTGCAAGGTCGATCTCTAAACCGTTGCGGTGGCCGTACCAAGTCTTGTTCACGCCGTTGCTCGACAGCGCCAGCCACTGGATGGTCTGCACCGCACCGAGGGAGAGGAGGGCTCGCACGCGATTGCCGGTGCCTGGGACAGCTGACGTATCTGCCCTTAGCCGTACAAGCCCATTATCCACAACTTCCTCGACACCGTAGTCGTCATCTAAGTTGGCACTCCAGCGCTCGAGCAGCCCGTCTGTGTAGGCCACCCACACACTTCGCGTTAGCGGCTCCCCCAGGAGGCCGCGTACGCATGGCTTTACTGGGATGCGCTTCAGGAGCTTCATGGTAGACCGGGAATGACCCGCACGGGGTGACCGTGGCGCGGAAGTCGGGGCCAGCGACGAGAGAAGAGCGTCCCGCCCGTCGCCGCTTTCGGGGCTGTGGAAGAGGTCAGTACTTCCTCCACGGCCACCACCACCGCAATACCACGCGCACACGGTGTAGTCCTCCGCCGCCGTAAAGAGGGTGTCGTGCACGACGGCCATGGCATGAACGGCGCCCTGGTGGGCACACAACAAGACGGGTGAGGTCTGCACCTGTGGCCGGCTCGCCAGAACAAGACTGTACACAGCACCGGACTCGAAACCGCAACAGACGCTGGTGGCGCCAGGTGGAAGGGCAGTCATGGCGCACATCACCCCAGCGCCTTCCCGCACCGCATCCTGCAGAGCTGTTACCTTCGAGATGGCTTCGAAGTCGGAGCTCTCATCATCCCATAACACGAGTAGGCCATCCGCAGAGGCAGAGACCATCTTCCCACGCGGGAGGACAGTAAGCGCAACGATCGGCGCCCTATGAAACTGCCCCACGGTGATCAACGTCAACGTCAAAGCGTCGTACACGGCGACAGAGCCGTCGGAGTAACCTATCCAGGTGTGGGTACTGTTGGCTGTCATTGCAGACGCACGGACGTCGGGACCCGGGATAGGTGCCAACGAAGACAGCGGCCGCTGACGAGCTGGAAATGTGTACGATGCGAGTGGATGCACGTTGGAAGACGAGCTTGCCGGAAGCACTCTGCCCGAAGTCATGGCCGTAATGGAAGTGGTGCTACTGCGGCGGCAGCGCGGTGTACGGCCTGGAGAGCTCCCCCGCGACAGCTGTGAGGTGCCTGGTACCCTCTTCTTCACGCCAGCACCGCCGTTATGGTCACGCGTGGGAGCGGCATTGATGGGCAGTTCGGCAAGCTCTGCCTGTCGAGCTGCCACCGCCTCGTGCAGCGGTGCCAGCGCAGCGACAAACTTGCCGGTGACGCCGCTGTACAAGTCGATCGTACCGCTGCTCGCGTTCGCGCACCACAACGTGGCCGTGCTCTGCGCCAAGGCCATGTGTTGATACTGACCTCGAAATTCGAAAGTTGTGTCGTAGCCGTGTGGCTCGAAGCGCCGGCCATCGTTGACGAAATGCCCCAGCGATGACGCCACACCGGTGGCCGAGGCGGCAGACCCGACGTGGCTGAAGGAGGGACGAGCTCTGCCAAGACTGACCACTGTCGACGTGTCATCGGCGAGCGCTGCACCACCGCCATGTCGACTTCCGGGGTGGGTAGAGGGAGAGGCACTTCTTCTACGTTCGCCGCCGGAGACAGTAGCCATGGCAGGCGAGGCACCCCGTGACAGTGACGTTCGCGAAGGCGAAATCGTTGCCGCGCCACCTGAAAGTCTCTGCCGGCGACCCGGTGTGGCAGCCCCGGCGAGCGAAGAGCATGTGTTCACGTTGTGCATCGGCCTGTAAAGAAACCAAAGGGGAGGGAGACTACCTGAAAAAGGGGGGAGAAAGGGAAGAGGACACGCTGGGGGGAGCCGTCCGACGTCACCGTCTAAAACCCAGCCAGCGCCACCGAGACGCCGTCTTAAGGGGGGGGGAGGGGGAGGGGCGAGGGACACGAAACGTTTCTATAATGGAACGCAAAACACCGAAAAGGAGACTGTTCGAACACGCTAATTCGAGAGGCAGAGAGAGCGAGGGAGAGGAGAGCCACCGGCCGGGGTGGAGGGGGAGGAGAGGGGGGGGGAGATCTATAGAAAGCAGTCGCAGCAAAGGAAGAGAGAAGAGAGAGAGAAGAAGCGGACAGGAAACCTCACCGTCACCGAATAAAAATAATGGGCGTGATCTTGCGTAAAGCAAAATGGGAGTAGTGGTCTTCGTTTCGAGAGGTGAAGGTATGCCACCTGGTAAGCCAACGGTGCAGCACCGGTTTTGTGCGACTTTCGGGAGGGCTGCTTGCGCCTATGACGTATTGGGAAGCGGAAGGGGGAAGTGAAGATGAACACAGTGAGAGAAAGGGAGAGGGAGAGAGATGGAAAGAGACAAGTAGGAGTACCTACACCTCTCTATATATGTATCGGTATGATGGGTGTGTGTATAGGACGGAGGAGAGCGGTGCGAGACAGGAGGAGGTAGACGATGGAGAAAGAGAGAGAGGCGGGGCAGGGAGGGGAGGGTAGAGTTCAAGGAGGCAAAATGGAGAACACGCACCGAAAGAAGAAGGGGAACACCCACTGGAACCAACAGGGAGGGCAGACAGCATAGGTGCGAAAGGAAGCGGGGTGGGAAATAGGGAGCGAGAAGTCCCTGCTTGAAGGAAGTCGCCCTCCCTCCTCACCTGCTCCTCTTCCGCGTTGTTCATCTTCAAACCTGCAAGTTTTATCCTCCACACCCCTCTCCGCTCTCCATCCATCGCACACCACCACCACGCATATCGCCGATGAGCGAAAGTACTTGGGTTCCGCCTCCCTTCCCCTCGCAGCCCTTCGGGGTGCTTGAGGAAGGGAAGTCATTTATCCCTCCCTCTATCTCACTCTCTTGCTCTCCTTTCACCTCCCGCACTGCTTCCTTAACGCCCTCCTTTCTCATTTTACGTCTACACACGGGGCCGTCGGTGTGCTCGTGTGTAAGTACGTGCATCTGCTATGGCCTCGCTCGTCATGCGAACCCATTTGCAACACCAAAAAGGGGGAGAACAAAGCTTTTCTGCCCTCGAAGGATGTGATGTGCAGTAGACTAACAGGAAAGGTGAAAGCCCAAAAGCGAAAGGGACGTGAAAGAGAGGGAGAAGACACACCGACGGCGTTGACGACGACCTTCCATCACCGCCACGACGCTCGTTGATGCAGCGGACGAAAGGAAGAGAGGAGAACAGAGGAAGGGGGAGAGACAAATAAGACAAACATTTCTTTTTTAGGTTTTTAGGATTTTTTGATTAGTCTTGTAGCATAATATATCTCAATCACCAACAACGCAGACCGACACAAGCAGACAGAGAGACACATACTTAAACATTCCCCACGGTCCTGCGGACGCACAGAAACACACACGTGAAACATAAAAAATGAAAAAAAGAGAGATAACCGCGTGCATCACTAGAAGCGGCATCCTCCGGCCGTGCATCCAACAGGCGATGAATCCACTCCCTTTTCCCCTTCTTCCCTCCACATAGACAGACGCACTTCTCCCACTAAAACCACCTCATCCTCTCCCCCCAGCATGCACGAGCGGCCAAAAACGGCTCTCGGCCGGCGTTACTCCACAAAAAGAGGCAAAGCACACGGAGAGCGAGGGAGCTCCAGTCCACCTGTCCTTGCAGAAAACCATTTTTTTAAGAAAGAAAAAAGTGGACAGAGAAGGGAACACTAGACCCTGTCAACCGCTCTCAGAGTCGAGTGAAGCAAAGGATATATATATATATATATATATATATATATATATAAAGGTAGATAGACGTGTGTGTGTGTGTGTGGATACAGAGTGGCGTATCCGAAGACAACGCAGTGCAGGAGCATCCCTCCTCGCCTGTAACAACGAGAAAGGGGAGAGTAGGGGAGGGGAATCCGCTGCAACGACGCGCATGCCGAGAAACATGCAAGAGCAACCGCAATTTTAAGAAAACACAACAAAAATTGAAAAAGGAAATGCAGCCTATCCAAGGACCGCCATCAGAGAGAGAGAGAGAGAAAAACTAGCAACCGTAGGGTGCCACAAACCGCGTGATACTCCCCGCAACTTCCCCACCCCACCCCTCTCCATCAGTACGACCCCCACCCCAACCCAAGAAACAGAAGCAGTTCTTCAATACTTGACGAACAAAGTAAAGGGAAGTCAACGGTGGAGGGGCGACAGCCACCGTCGCTCCCTAGTACACCCCGAATTCCGTATCGGCGCTGGAAAAAGTGATGCACCGGTCAGCGTTTGCGTTCTTTCGGCGGCGTGCTCGCAGACACGAAGGTCTCCGCGACGTGGTGGGCGTGTACTCGTAGCGCCCACCTTCCATCAGCGGGGCAGCCATCGCGGAGGGGGCGGTTTCCACAGGCTCCGAAGCTGCGACTCCCGCCTTTGCATCGGCGGTCGGCATTAAAATGCCGTTCTCCACGCGGTACCGGAACGGCACGGCATCATTATCGACGATGTAAGCTTCCTCATAGAGCGCCATCCACGCAGCCTTCGTCTGCTTCACGAGTCGATCTACCTCCCCCTCCTTTCCCTCCGTTCCCCACACGACATCCACGGCTTCGAGGGCGAAGAGGGAAAGAGACTGGTAGTACTTAAGATGGGAGGTGCGGTGGGCATGCAGCATGAAGACAAGACCGATAGTGGGCACTGGATTTCCTCCCAACTGGCGCGCCATCGCCATCCGCTTGTTGGACTTTCGGGTGCGCAGCAACGACGACGGCGACCGGCGGACCAGGCCGCTCAGTGTGCGTCCAGAAGGGGGCCCGCCGCTCTCCTCCGCGGCACCGCTACCGCCAGCCGTACCAGAGCCGTTCTGGATAGGCTTTGGTAGATAGTCCTTCGAGCTACTGAGTTCCCGCTGCTCGATCGCGTCGTACCGTTTGCCAAGCAGGGACGATGTCCGTGTGGGGGCTACCAAATTACCGTCCGCATCGGCGATCGGCTCCACCACCAACGTCGATGTGTCCTCCAGTACGGCGTACCGATATGCGTAGAGCGTGAGATACTTCACATAGCGGCCCCAGTCCAGGTCTGTCTTTTCAAGAGATGTAGCGTGTCGGAGGAAGCAACGGTTGATGTCGAAGAACTCGTGAAGGGAGGCAGCGAACTCGTGCACCCCTTTTTCCTCGAAGTGAGACGTAATAGCCTGATCAAGAACGCTCGCGAGGTCGCGAGCGGATTCGATGGAAGATAATGACTTCCAGTCCGCTATCACCTCCTCAGCGGTCTTGCCTACCAGCAGAGGCAGGGTCTTCGGGATCACCGTCGCGTCGTCAGGAAGGGCGGCGAAAGATGATGAAAGGGCTGGCCTCGCCGCGTTTTCTGCGGACAGCGCCGCAGTCGGTGGAGCCGGAGCCGCCGCAGCAGCAGCAAGCGCCCCGTTTGTCTCGGAGGACGCGCGCAGCCGCTTGTCCCAGAAGTCGTAGCGCAGCCACGCCAAGTCCCGCTGGGCGGAGCGCACCATCAAATTCCATATACGTCGCGATGCCTCCACGACGCTTCTCGTCTCCGCCTGCCGCTTTGTCTGCTCCGTGAAAACGGCGCGGTAGTTGCAGTCGAGCACACGCCCGCACACCGCCTCGCAGTCGGTACGGTACTGGGACGGACGCACGGTGAGCTGAGCGTAGTGAATCACCATCACATCCAGCGGCGGCACGATCACCGCGTCGTAGTTCGCGGCCTGCATGGCGAGGAAGAACACATATCGGCTGAGCGCAATGCGCAGGTGCACCTGCGCCAACGCGGTGGGGGTAATGCCCTCCGTCCCTGCTACGCCGGCGTCCGTGATCGTCGTCGGATGGAAAAAGCGCTCGGCCTCGGTGAAGGCCCCCACCGCCGCCATGTGGCCCGGCAGTATCATCTCATCCACCGAGAGATCGACCTTGAAGTAGCCGTCGGAGAGGAGGTTGATGACCGTGTCGGTGATGCTGCCTGTGAAGAGGTTGTGCCGTAACGGCACCTCGTTCAACGTTTGCAGCGGCAGTATGCATAGCTCGATAGGGATCTTCGTACGGTACGGGCTCATGTTGTGCGCACTCCGCCACACCTCCCACTGGATGTTCCGCAGCGAGTGCAGCTTACTAATGTCGAACCACTCGTTGCGGCTTTGCGCAGGATCCTCTGCGAAAGGGCAGCCAACGATGTTCAAGGTTACCAAGTTCTGTAACGAGAAGAGGGTCATGTTAGGGTCATCCAGATTATCATTCTCGGAGAGATCGAGCTCTTCCAGATGATCCAGCTTATGGAAGTACTTGGGGACGGTCCTGAAATTGCAGGCCCGCAGGGAGAGTCGCTTCAGCGGGATGGGCTGTGTAATGTGGGCCACAATGCCGGCTCGGCTCAACTTGCTGAGACTGATGCGACTGGTGGCGGCACTAGTGGCGCCCCCCGACACGTGCGAGGCGGTGTCGTCCAGCTCCTCCTCCGTGTCGTCCAGCTCTTCCTCTGCTACCTCGGCGAGTGCGTTCGCGTTGGCGTCGGAGGCCGTGATGAGGCCGCTGCTGGAGGCGTGCGGCATCCGCTTCACAATACGACCGGCGAGGACGTCGAGTGTTTGGATCGGATTCTCCGCCAGATCGATGTAGGTTAGCTTTTTGAGGAGCGCCACCACCGCTGGGGGACCCGTAAGGTGCATGTCAGCGAGGTGCAACTCCTCCAGGGTACGCGGTAGGCTCGGACCAAAGAAATGCGGATCCGAAAAGGTGAAGGCGTTGCCCGAGATGTCGAGCGACGTCAACTTCATGTGCTTGATCGTGCTGGGCAGGGTGCGACCACCCAAACCGCAGTAGGCGATACTCAACTTCTTTAGGCGCGTCAGCCGGTGCAGCGCCACGCCCGTCATCTTAATGTCGGGGTTGTTTCCGAGGTCAAGCTCCTCCAACACCTCGCACATAAGCACCGCAGCGGGAACTTCTTTCAAACCGCAGTCCCGCACGACAAGACACTTCAGCGAGAGCATGCGCGGTAGTACATCGAACCCGCGTGCACTGTCCAATGGGTTGAAGCTCGCGTCGATGCGCCACAGTCGCGGCAGCCGCACCAACACTTCGGGGAATCGCTGAAAGCGATTGTGGTCGATCTCGATCTCCCGCAACTTTGACAAGAGCGGCAGCTCCTTCGCAAGGGCGTAGAGCTTGTTGTTGGAGAGAGTCAGCGACGTTGCCGTGTGGTTCAGAATGTCAGCGCTGATCATGGCCACCATCCGTGGGCCCAGCACGTCCAAGTCACGTCCTGCCAGGTTTACATTTCCGCAACGGCCGACGTGGACCCCGGACCCGAACACGGAGAGGGAGCCGGACTCGTCGTCGGTACCATCCCCGATGCTGTCGACGGAGCCGTGACCCGAATGCACAGGCTGCGAGTGCTTGCAGCCCATTGCTTCTGGTGATGGGTTTTTCGTGTTGTATGTGTGTGTGCTGCCGTGTCGGTGATGGTGGTGGTGGTGGTGGTGGTGTTTAGGTGAGGCAGGTTTGAGGGGAGGGGAGGGAAAGCCTTTGCGTATTGGTGTTCCCCTACGCTGCTGTCCTCACGTTGCTCTTTCCTCTGAGCCTTTCGACGCTTCAGACACGAATCTTCGATACGAACCAAAAAGCGAGAAAGAGAGGGGGGATACAGAACAATCGGAACGGTAAAGGCGGGGAAGCTTAAGGAAAAAGCGAACGAGAAGGGGGCGAAGGTGAGGAGAAGAGCACAACAAGGGAGAGGGGGGGGGGGGTGGAGAAATACGAGAAATGAAACAAGGAGGTAATGGCTACGGTTGCACACACACACACACACACACACACACACACACACGTAAACACTTAAGAACGCCTATCTGAAACGATACGAAACCCGCACACTGCCACTACCAAATAAAAAAAAAGAAACAGGAAACACACACGCACACACACCACAGGAAAGATCGCCACTATTCGTTGAGCGCTGCAACACCCTCCCCCCCCCCTTCCCCTCCCCTCGTCCTTCCTGCCCCCCTCTCTCTCTCTCTCTCCCTCTCTCTCTCTCCTCGAAGGAGGCGGCACAAAAAAGGGGGAGAAGAATCGAAGGAGGAGGCACTGAAAACAGAGAGAGAGGGGAGGGAGGGGAGGGAGGGGGAGGGAAGGGGGGGGGGGGGTAATGCAAAGGGAGGCGAGGCTCACGTCACTGAAGAACGCCGGGTATACATCCAAAAAAAAAAGTCTCCAGCTTGCGTGTTTCCCAAAAGTGGACATGTGAGGAGGGAAAACGCCGGGCGAGGGGGAGGGGGGGGGGTAGGGTGCAGCGATAGAGGGAAAGAGGGAGTGGGAGAGAGGAAAGAGGCAGAGAGCAGAGTAGAGACAGGAGGAAATCCTATTCTCTTAGGTAACGCATGAAGAGCGCCCGCGACTGCGCGAGACTCTCGTGAGGGGAAGAGAGGGAACGGCCGTGGCAGAGAGTAGGAAAGATCAGCCTCAGCGAGAGAGATATATGTGGGCGCTTGTGCAGGAAGCAGTAGCTCAGTCAACGTGGCAGGCACAGAGGAAGGCCACCATCACCTGTCTTGTGCCCCTCACAAAACCCTCTCCCTCCCTCCTCCCACCCCTCCCTCGCTGCATACTCCCTTCTCGGGTTTTTTGTTTTCCGTTTCTGTCCCTCCCTCCGGCAAAGTCTGCCCTTTCCCGAAACGAACGCGCAACAAGGGCACCTCAGAGCCGTTGAGAGACCCCCCCCCTCCATCTCGGCGTACCACTGATGCACCGACTCCCTTCTTTTTCCGGGAGGGGGGGGATCGCGCCTACCCTCCCTCCCCTACTTCGCCGTTGGCCCCTCGGCTATCACTTCTCCAGCAGCGAGAAACGAGCGCAGACGGTGCCGTGATGGAGAGAAAGTGACGACGACGAAGAAGAAACAAAAGAGCAGCGAGGACACCAAAGCGAAGGAACGGGCGGAAAAATTAGGAGGAGGGAGGAGGAGGGAGACAAAAGAAAAATGGGAGGAGGGGGTTAATTGTAGCAGTCATTACCAGACTTTACTCGAGTTACACGCGTTAACGAGAGCGGGGGGGAGAAGGAGACCGTACCGAACATTAGCGGGGGAGAAAGAGACGAAACGGAAGGAGACGAGAAGGAGCCAACGCATGAAGACGGATCCGCTGCGAAGTATCGTCACCACAGACGTGGATCAGTCGTAGCCCTCCTCTCTCTACTCGCCCACCCACCCTACTCACCTTTTAACACTGATCCCATCTCAACTCATCCCCGCCCCTTCCCCGGCGAGGGCACTGACGCTGTCGGGGTAAAAAATGGACCCAACACCGCACAGAGTGGTAGCGAAGATGTACAAAAGCTCCACCCACCCCGAGAAAAAAAAGTGGGGCTAGACTCGAAGGGAGAGGGGCGGTATAGAGGGGTGCATGTCCGCCTGATGGCCCTACTCTCTCACACCGGCAGGATCATCTTGGAGCGCGCTGCACGGAGCAGAACAAACAGAATGTTTCGAGCATCAGGGCAGAGAGTGCGGAAGCGATGCTGAAACGGCAGGAAGTGACAGAGGCGCAACGAGATGCTTGCCCATATATGTGTGTGTGTCTGCGCGTATGTTGAGGGGGAGGAAAAGGGGGGGAGTCAGTGTAGCTGAGAAGGATGCCAGCGCATTTTCATTTCGAAATGAACCTCTCAAAGTATGTCCCTCTTATTTATTTATTTTACGTGGATGGCGTCACACGAATGTCAGAAGTGATGTTGAGTTGTGCCTTGTACCAAAGCTGCACCGGGTCTGTGTAGACGCGGTGCCGCATCTTCCGTAAAGAATCCGTGGAGGCCCCGAAAACGCGGTAGATGTGATAATCCGCCCCGAAGCGGGCAGCGAACAGCACCTCTGCCATGGACAACTCAAAGTCTTGTCGATTTGGCGTGCAGGTCGACTTAACCTCCACATACGCCACCACCTCCCAGCTGTGATCGGTTTGGCGGTCACTCCCATGGCGCCCACCACGGCCACCTCCATTCACTCTACCACATCCAGAACTGCTGGTGCCGATGGAGGAGCGGCGTGGCTGGACCACGATGACATCGAAGGGCAGCCCTGCCTCACTGCCCTCGTTTACCCAAACAACGCGTACCCCGCGCTGCTGGTGTGGTGCCCCACGGTACTCCGCACGCAGTAGCTCGAACACGTAGCGCTCAGCGGCGATAGCGTAGTCAGGGGTGCTCTGTCCACCGCCACCCATCACCGATGCTGCGGGTGGCCGTAACCACCAGGTAGCAGGGCGTCGGACGGGCTCCTCTCGACCACAAGGACGCCCCGTCCTCTCGTGCCCATCGCCATCTAGCCGAGCACGCTTACGCGTTCCTCCAGGGGTCCTACGGTGGAGTTGAAAGGTGAGGAAACCCTCGCTCTCCTCTCCTTCCTCTTCGTTCTCTCTCTCTCCCTCCTCCTCCTCCTCAACGTGCGCCGACGAGGCGTGTGATGTGCTGCTCTGGGAACAGGCAGTGTGGCTGCCACGGATCGCCGCCGCCACCACCGCCTCTACGTTAAGCTCCATCGGGAAGTCCGCCCAAGCCGGCATCGATGTGATCATCATGGCAGCTCCGCCACTTCCGGGCGCCGGCAGCGACATGTGCAAACGCCCATCGGGGCCGTAACGCCGGACAAGTCCACCACCAGCTCCGGCTTTGGATGCAAGGCCTTGTGCACGGCGAGATGAGCCATGGCCGCTGGAAGCGGAAGAGTTGCTTGGAGGCCCCCTCGGCTGCCGAAGAGCGTCCGTACCTGGCGGGAAGTACCCCTGATACCGCGTGAAGGCGTGTGAAGGCAGCGCGAACGGCAACTCCTGCCCTATCCCCTCCCCCATCTCCTGCGCAGCATCCGCACCTTCTGGGGGGCCACCTACCAGGCTACTGCCAGATGCCGGCACTCCCAGAATTTCCTTCGACGCTCCAGTGAAAGG